>SCLG01000622.1:54886-67442 GCA_004367875.1 Oikopleura albicans
ACCAATCCGGTATACCCACTAGACCCATATTTGCTTTATTATTTGAAAGCGCAGCTAATTTATTCTGGACACTCAACATGTATAATTATATTTTATAATTACCCTTGGGGATAATTTCCTAATCCGACAGAGAGTTAACACCGAAATTAACATGTCAATTTGCCAGTTTTAATAAAAAAACACCATTATAGCTCGCATCAGGCTCTGACAATGATGTGGTACAGGCAACAAAATTATTTCGAAAGACTGACGAATTGCGTCAACGCATCGCTGGAAAGTCAATTCCCGACGAAAAGTTCGCGGCAAAAAAGGCGATGAGCTTTATAACCGGAAAATCAAAATTATTATTTGGCTTTTTGGAGGCGGCGTATTATTTTAACTATTTGAAAATTGGAAATCAAAATGAAAAAGTGGCGAAATTTTGGCTACAGTATATTCGAGATCGGGAAGATCAGCTGGATGAAAATCATGAAGATAGCGGGGTGTGTCACGTCCTTAAGGCCAATATATATACGCAATTGGGACGATATGTTGAGGCGGCCGCTGAGGCTCAAATTGCGCTGAAACGATTCCCGAAACCAAAAATCGAACCTCAAATTCCTCCCAGTGCTATGTTTGAACTTGGGAATTCTCTTCGGTTACAAGGTTTGTATTTTTTAGTGTTAGTAAGCCGTAAGTTACGGCCCGTAACTAGCTAAGTTTATATTGAAAAGTCGGTCTAAGTTTTTGAGAGCGAAAATTATAAACCTGCCCTCAAGTTACACGTGCTTATCAAAGAACCAATCAGAAGCGCGGGTTATAATCCTGTTATTGTTTGTAACACGAAGACGCTCGTTTCTGATTGGTTTTCTGGCAAGTTAGCAAAACTTGGCGTCGAATCTGTTATTTTCGGTTTATAAATCTCAAACTTAGTTTTAAATCTGAAATGTGACTAGCCATTACTCTGCCGGGACATCTTACGTATCCCCTTATATGTCAAATTTCTTAGAAAATTTCCGCTGTTGACAGTAGAGTCATAATTTTTTAAACACTATTTTAGGGAAAGTGAAGGAAGCGGCGAAATGTTTCGAAAGAGCAAGAACGGATTATACTAGATATCACTTTGAACACAGGTTACACTTTCGATGTCATACATTCAAGCAACTCATTCAATCTGAATAAACATGTTGCCCCCTGGGAGTTAAACAAAAATACTCATGATCTTCAAATCTATTTAAAATATGTCTACCCTCAAAAAGGTTAATAAAATTGTTTCAAAGATGAGAACAATATTTTTTGTTACCGGTATCTTTTATTCAATCGCCTTATTCAAAGTTCGTTATTTAGTCGTGTCAAACTTGGAAGTGGCACCGGTTCTTACGGGAAAAAGATGAGTCCGCCAAAAACATAGCGTGGGTTTTAGGTTAGCCCAGCTACTGTTTGATTAGGCAAGACCGCCCACGCTAAAGATCTATTTTTGGATCGAGTCGATAAGGCCGTGTCTTAAAACTCCAATAAATAAGTGCAAACCAGCAGGAATGGTCTTTTTAGGAGATATTGACACTAGCTGCGCGGAAATAGGGACCTTAAAGTTAAAAAAAATAATCAAAGATTATTTCCCGAAAAAAAAACTATCAAAAAGTACTTCATATATATCAAAAGTATTATGCAATTTTTGTCCGCCATTCTTCATAAATGTGCCGTATTATTATCTTCAGCTCTCAGCGAAATCCAAATATTACACAAAAAATCTGTGAAAAATACTGAAACTATAATTTCTTCTAGGAAAAATAAATATTATTCTTTATTTCCAAAGTATATGTATCCTTTGTAGTGTTTTATTGCAGGTTATACAATTTGGTTAGTATGGACCATACTGTATGTCCCTAATAAAGGAATCCCTCATAAAGGGATACCGTTTTGGCGCTACCGTGTGTAGGCCCTTAGATTGATGTGGTGAAGCCAAAATAATACAAAGGTTGCCTGAAGCCCTTAAGTGTCAACAACAACACATGCCAAAACTTTCGGTCTGGCGCCCACCGTTTTTACTACAGACTAGTTTTCACTGAACGCTTCAGAAAAAATCGTCTGGTCGTGTCTAACAATTCCAATTAGTTGTTAGAACCCGGTACATAATTTGGGAATTCTTAGACTACTATCAAATAGAGTGGCCCTAGCCGAATGGTTAGAATCCGGAACTACTGTACAGTAGTTGCATACTTTTTGATTATTTTGTTAAAATTTTGTACTACTCAGCGTTTTAAATGAATTTTCGCCAGTTTCCTTTCTTATTTTTGTAGATAGCCAAAGTTGAGTTTTTCCGCACGTGAAAAACTCGAAGATCGCTATCTAGAAAACCAAGAAAAAAGATGGCGGAAATTCATCTAAAAGCCGAGTAGCAAAGTGAAAAAAAAAATTTTTTGAATCTCTGAATTCCAGATTGTGTGGTGAGGTCCAATCGAATTGACCTCGGTGGCGCCAAAAGTGGTGCTCTTGGACGACGGGTTAACCGGTTAGATCAGTTGAATGGTTTTTGGCAGTACCAAAAGCAAGCAAAAAATTATATCAAAAAAAAAACACTTCTGGAAATTTTGTCGTGAACCCAGTCCCAGGTTTTGGAAAACATAATCAGTAGATTAAACGAAACGCGTGTTAAAAGTCTCAGTATCTGATTGATGCATGCTGAACTTTTCTCACATCTTTTTTGGGAGTATTAAATTGAATGATTTGTCCTTGTCAGGCTCTTTGGAACTTTACCAAATTTTAAAAGTTTTATTTATTCGGTTGAGTAATTCATGATTGAGCGTTAATTTTTATTCGCGTAAGGCCGACCGTCACGGAAAGTATACAAAGTATGTTCAAAGTTTAAATTTGAAGCAATTTGCGCTAGAATGTGATGATTTTATTCTAGGCCTTTGGATTACAGTCAAGTACCATTTCGCTTGATGAGTTGTCAAAGCTTAATAATTGCATGAATTATGAATATTTAGAAAAGTTGAACGTCTCATGATACTAATTAGAGCAATTAAAGGCTGTACAAAATGGTCAAAGAACGTCATATAATTTGAGTCTTATCAAAAATCTCGTTTTGGCGCCACCGAGTCGGCCAGGCCGGGTCTAATAATCGTGGTTATTCCTTAATTCCGATTGACTTTGATTTTAATCATTTATTGGCGTGACATAAAAACGTTACGTGGAGAAAGCGTTGCTCAACGCCTAACATAACGCAAAAAAATGATATCCGAAATATCGCAATAGTGACAATGCCTGAATGACTCTGGACCAGAGTTGTAAAATGTGCCCAAATTTACAACCCTGCTCGACGAATAATTGCGTAAAATTATTAGGTAAAATATTCTGAACAATAATTGGTGTGGGCGCGAAAGTACTCATAAACGTTTTTTTCGCGACCACAAAGTACCCCACTCCAGAATAAGAGCTTCACAGCCTTGCCAACTTATAAGACTTATAATTTTAAATTTATCGGTCAAACCATTGCCGAAAATAGTGTATTTGCTATAATTTATTCGTTGGCCAGAGCTTGCGTTGGGCGTTGTGAAGAGTAGTGCGTTGGAAAAATCGCGTAATCGGGCAACATTTTTTTATACAGGGGACGTCCTTAAAACCCGTGGATAAAAATGGTCTCTGGCCACAGCATCTGATGGATTCGTTTTTTGAGTTCATTGGATAATCCAATTTGTACCTAAATACCATATCGCCTGATGACTTGTGAAAGCTTTATAATTGCATGAAATATGTATTTTGATTATACAAAAAATGCCATAAATATTCCGCATTCTTTACCTTCAGGAAAGATATAGTGCTTCCTGCATACTCTGAGTTCAGATGAAAATAATTAGAGTGCACAAATTTAGAACTTTGGATTATGAAAATCGAAATAAAAAATGCGAGACCATGGATATTTATGAATTTTTTTGGTCAACCTCTTAACTGCCAAGCTTTCCAACGACAAAGTTTGATTTTTTCTACAAAAATTTTGATCAAAGACGTTTGGTGCTCAAATCCCCGTGCCTTTTAGTCCCATAATTCCCCTGTAGGTTCCTAAATTGTGGTATCCTCTCGGAGTTAAAAGTATGTTTAGTCCGTCAACAGTTTTGGAAAAGTTGGCCAACGCTTGAATTTTTCTCAACGCCCAACGCGTTGGGAATAAAATCCAACAAACGCCCAACGATCCCAACGCGTTGGTCGGCCGTTGGTCGTTGGCTAACTATTGAATTTTTCCCCAACGCGTAAAATTTCTTCCCCAACGCGTAAAATTTCTCCAACGCCTCCAACACTGATCGAAGTAATCAGTTATATCACATTTATGTCTGATCAAGTAAAAAATAGTTCATAAATGTACGTTTCTGGTCCAACTAGGTTAATTTTTTCTGGCTGACAACGCTACGATATGTCAAATTTAGGTGAATACACGTTAAATTTAAGGGCCAAGAGCTTTATGGGTGCCTTTTGACCAAATTGGTTATTCGCAAACGAATCAATAGTCATGCCAGTTTTGAGTTTATGTTCCTCAGAGCTACTGTGACTTTATAACACTGATATATATACCTACTGGTACGTTTTTGGTGGACACCCAATTTTATGAGTATGCCAAACGCCTAAACGCCAAATTCGATAAACGCTATTAAAATATATATATACCATAAAGATACCAAACGATCTTTAAGGAATTCGTACTTTGAACGTCGATGTATTGTTTTCTTGAGTAAATCCTGTACATTCAGTCGTTAACATGTTGTCATAAAGCGGCTGCTAGAAAAAATTACAAATGTTTCCAAAAAGTTGAATCTTGAAAAAGTTTGTACGACGTTTGTTGGCTAAATTAGCCGACTATTTTATGAAATTAGCAAGCTATTTTATGATTGGACGGGGTTTTTTTCTTAGAAATCCTGAAATTTTAGGAAACTTTGAAAATTTACCTAAAGTTTCAGGATTTCTAAGAAAAAAGACCGGTCCAATCAGAAATTAGCTTTTGGCGACACCATAATACATATGCTCGCTTACTCCGCGGTGCCAAAAGTGGTGAAGAAATGCAATCAAAAAGCGTAAACTTTTAACCTCGAAAGGAAAGTTGTTGACAAATCGGCTTCAAGTAAAATTACCAGAAAGTTAATTTTACGGCCAAAAAACAAATACAACATAATTAACTCATATCTCCGAAAAGACAAATGGGAAACCGCAAAATTAACACGTTAGGAAACAAATCAAAAGTTTATTTTGTCTAAAATTGATGTCTCATAATTGTCTTAGGTACGGATTTTATACTTCATTTGGAATGGAGACAAAAAACATTGAAAATCGAGAAACAACTGTAGACTGTCTCAAGTATAGTAAATATTCCAAATGTAGTGGAAAATCCGCACGCGAAAGCCAATGAAGTCATTTATGAGATATCGATTTTAGGGGAATTCGAGTTCAAATTTTTTCGTTGCCTCTAAGACTAAAGATATGGTGATTAAAAAAATTGGATTGAATTTAGAGTGTTACAAGGCCACTCGAGGTTAACTAGTTAGTTAATGTCATCAGCGTTTATAGATTTNAGTTGTCAAAGCTTAATAATTGCATGAATTATGAATATTTAGAAAAGTTGAACGTCTCATGATACTAATTAGAGCAATTAAAGGCTGTACAAAATGGGTAACGAACGTCATATATCGTCCTGATTTTAAAACGCGAAAAAAATTTTTAATTTAAAATTAAAATTAAAATTTTTTGAAATGCATATTTCGCTTTGAAAAAACGGCTGAGTAATACAAAAATATTTTAAAAGAAAGAAACCGCCTTTTGGGGATTGTCCGAACAAAAAGGACCAATCACAGGCCAAATAGAAGTCAGACGCGCTGTCAAGCAACGTTACCAAAAAGTGGTAACATTATTTATGTTTTTCGCGTTTGAAAATCACTGCGATAATATGAGTCTTATCAAAAATCTCGTTTTGGCGCCACCGAGTCGGAGAGGATTCTTGGTCGCGAAAAAACCAGTTTATGAGTACTTTCGCGGCCAACTGTCGCGAATTGTTGTTCAAAGTATGTTGTTTTTAACAACGTTTCGCGATTATTTTTTCACCTAAAAATAGTGGTCGCGAAACCTCACCCAAAACACCATTTCACGACCATTTGGTCGCGAAACCATATTTTGAACAACAATTCGCGACAAAATGTGCGGTCGCGAAAGTACTCATAAACGGGTTTTTTTCGCGACCACAAACTAATAATCCTGGTTATTCCCTAATTCCGATTGACTGTATTTTAATCATTTATTGGCGAGACATAAACACGTTACGTTGAAAAACCGTGGGTCAACGCCTAACATAACGCAAAAGAAAGATATCCGAAATATCGCAATAGTGACAATGCCTGAATGACCTTAGACTGCGTTACTCGAAATTTTCTGAAACGCGAATTTCTGAAATTTTTTTAAATGGCAGCGAAATTTTATTTCTTGGCCAGAGCTTTCGTTAGGCGCTGTGAAAAATCGTGCGTTGGAAAAATCGCTTAATCGGTCAAAATTTTTATCCCAGGGACGTCCTTAAAACCCGTGGATACAAATGGTCTCTGGCCACAGCATCTGATAAATTCGTTTTTTGAGTTCATTGGATAATCCAATTTGTAGCTAAATACCATATCGCCTGATGACTTGTGAAAGCTTTATAATTGCATGAAATATGTATTTTGATTATAAAAAAATGCCATAAATATTCCGCATTCCTTACCTTCACTAAAGATACAATGCTTCCTGCATACTTTGAGTTCAGATGAAAATAATTAGAGTACACAAATTTCGATTTCTGGATTATGAAAATTTCAATAAAAAATGCGAGACCATTGGAGATATGGATTTTTTAGGTCAACTCTTAACTGCTCAACTCTCCAACGACAAAGTTTGATTTTTCAAAAATTTGGAGCAAAGACGTTTGGTGCCCAACTCCCCAAGCCATTTAGTCCCATAATTCCCCTGTAGGTTCTTAAATTATGGTTTCCTCTCGGAGTTAAAAGTATGTTTAGCCGGTCAACATCTGATAATGCTCTCGAGCGCCAAAATGCGTAATCCATTTTATTTTATTCTTTTCATTTCCAATTCGTAATCACCCAATCAAACGGCGTGTCCCAAATTAGAGACTCCCAAAATCTGGAAAAATCCAAAATCCGGCCGCGGTTTCTTTTCATGCCAAAAGCTGCGGACACGTTAGCCTACATTTACGAGTTATCCATGTCAGTGTTGGAAAAGTTGGCCAACGCTCAGATTTTTCCCAACGCTGAACGCTTGAATTTTTCTAAACGTCCAACGCCTTGGGAAAAAATCTAACCGACGCCCAACGATCCCAACGCGTTGGTTGGGCGTTGGTCGTTGGCCAACGCTTGAACTTTCCCCCAACGCTCCCAACGCGTTGGGAAGAAAATTTCTCCAACGCCCAACGCTTCCAACACTGATCCAAGTCATCAGTTATATCACATTTATGTCTGATCAAGTAAAAAATAGTTCATAAATGTACGCTTCTGGTCCAACTAGGTTAATTTTATCTGGCTGACAACGCTACGATATGTCAAATTTAGGTGAATACACGTTAAATTTAAGGGCCAAGAGCTTTATGGGTGACCAAAGACGGATTAGTCAAATCTCGTTGTGACCTTTTGACCAAATTGGTTATTCGCAAACGAATCAATAGTCATGCCAGTTTTGAGTTTATGTTCCTCAGAGCTACTCTGATTTTATAACACTGATATATATACCTACTGGTACGTTTTTGGTGGACACCCAATTTTATGAGTATCCCAAACCCCTAAACGCCAAATTCGATAAACGATCTTTAACGAATTCGTACTTTGAACGTCGATGTATTGTTTTCTTGAGTAAATCCTGTACATTCAGTCGTTAACATGTTGTCATAGAGCGGCTGTTAGAAAAAAATCACAATTGTTTCCAAAAAGTTGAATCGCGGAAAAACTGATTTTTCTTTCTTTTTAATTTGCGAAGTTTGTTGGCTAATGTATCCGTAAAATGTTAAAGACATTTTTAAATTTTCCTAAAATTTCAGGATTTCTAAGAAAAAGACCCGTCCAATCAGAATTTAGCTTTTGGCGCCACCACAATAAGTATACTCGCTTACTCGGCGGTGCCAAAAGTGGTCAAAAATGCAATCAAAAAGCGTAAACTTATAAACGCGGAAGGAAAGTTGTTGAGAAACCAGTTTTACGTAAAACTACCTACAAAGTTAATTTGAAGGCCAAACAACAAATGCAACATAATTGACTCATATCTCGGAAAAGACAAATGGGAAACCGCAAAATTAACACGTTAGGAGACAAAACTAAAGTTTATTTTGTCTAAAATGGATGTCTCATAATTGTCTTAGGTACGGATTTTTTACTTCATTTGGAATGGAGACAAAAAACATTGAAAACCGAGAAACAACTGTAGACTGTCTCAAGTACAGTAATTATTCCAAATGTAGTGGAAAATCCGCACGTGAAGGCCAATAAAGTCATTTATGAGATATCGATTTTAGGGGAATTCGAGTTCAAATTTTTTCGTTGCCTCTAAGACTAAAGATATGGTGATTAAAAAAATTGGATTGAATTTAGAGTGTTACAAGGCCACTCGAGGTTAACTAGTTAGTTAATGTCATCAGCGTTTATAGATTTTATATCGGAAATTTCTTTTCAACACTGTCCATCATCTACCCCGTTATATGTTTTGAAGTTTATATCTAGACCAACTGAGGGCAACTTCGAAAAATATATTTTTTTGGGCGTTCAGAAGGGATCAACTCGGGAGTAAAAGCTAGAAATAGCAAGGTCTGTCCATAATTTACATATCTGGTAATGATACTCATATTATATGAGTCATATAGTATCAATCCGGAATATGGGTACCACTAGAGACTACCAAACGAGTTTCTCGTGAGAATCCATGCCATGCGTATTTATTTACGCATTATGTCTCCTGAACAACACTTTTATTAAGGACGGGTATGACCTATTGTTTACAAACTTGAGATGTCAAAAAAGTGCTCATAACGGGCGTTTTATACGATGAATTTAACTGAACTTTTCAGTAAAATACTCTCAAAGAGTTCGCCGATTAAGGAATTGGATTGATCAGTCTATAACTCTCGCCACAAGCCCACCTACAAAGCCGTGAACTTTGACTAAAACGAAATCGGAAATCGTATCTAGATTGACAATTTTTATCATATGGAGTTGATTTTTGTTGAAAAAGGTTTGCTTGAACAATACGCGCAAACGTGTTTTCTCCGATTTTTGAAAACCAGTCTGATAGAAAAAATATTTGAGAAAAACGCAAAAAATATGCAAATGCGCAACATTCAAAACCTTGAAATTTAACGGAAAAAAACAGATATCAAAAATCGCCGATACAGTTTTGTGCGCTTTGTTTTAGAGCAACTTATATAACGAAAATAGAATTGATAACACCAAAACTCTTCACAAAATACAAAATCGGAACACGGATACTAATTGGAATAATTAGACAAGACTTAGAGTGCTCAATTGCACCAACAGTGTACTCTTAACGCGAGTATCGAGATCTAAACCGTTTTTGATGATTGAAAAAGGACAAATTATTGAAAAAATCACTTTGATTATTCAGTCAATATGTGTCGATTTCTATAAGATTTCGTTTTTTCAACGCTGTCGATAGTCAACCTTGAATGTTTTGAAGACTGTCCATACACCGTTTCCCTGACTTTTTTACATTTTGCGTTGGACCAGTAAAATCCCCGTACTGATCCTTCCATAAATTTCAACGATATAAAGTCAGCTGTCAGGTTAGGGCAAAGTATTATGACAAATTCGTGAGAAAGTCAACGTCAAACGATCAATTCATTTGACAGCGTGATTAAAAATCCATGTATGAGGCACTCGCAACACTCAGAATACTTGCAGTTCAAAATTATCCGCTGCGTCGTACTTACAACGTTGGGCGCACAAAAAATATTTTATTTCATTTTATTCCGAGACTAAAACCGGATTAGATTAGACAAATATATAAAAGCAATTATTCTCAAGAAGGTGGTGGCATTCTACAAAANTTTTTTTCAAAATTTTATTTTTTTTTAATTTTATTTCTTTTAATTGTATTTTTTTCAAAATTGTATTTTTTAATGTTTTTTTTTTCAAAATTGTTATTTATCTTTCAAAAATTCTAACTTTTTTTGAACTGTATTTTTTTTTCAAAAATTGTATTTTTTTTGAATTCTACTTTTTTGATTCAATTTTTTTCTCAAAACGATCGTTTTTTATCGCCGATATAGGTTAATTTAAATGCCCATATTAAGCATCTTGTTTTGAAACCCTTAAGGGACAAAAGGAAAATTCTCTCAACGAAATATGTTTGCTTGCCGCCAGACAATAACTTTTGAGCTCTTAACCCCCACACGTTGTGCATGTCGTCTTACAAGCCTTTTTACTGAATATCTTGATATTTTCTTATTTTATAGGCATGTAATCCAATATTTTTCGGTTTGGCACAATAATGGTAAACCACGCGGTGCTAAACTATAATTAACTTTGATAGAAATTAGTAGCTAAACCTAAATTAGCAACAAAACAAATTGTATTATACAAAAGAATGGTTAGACAATCTTAAGTTCTCAGACTTAAATGGAATATTTGTCTCCATCCGCGTTCTTAAATGCACATTTATGTTAGACAATAACTCAAAAAGCCGTAAAATATATAAAATAGTAGCATTTTTTCGGATTTTAGGGCACTTCTTTTATGCAGATTTTTTTCGAAAACTCGTTATTGTGGGGTCTCGTGATAAAATTCATGAACTGACGTACGTGTACGTGCCTAAATGCAACGCAAAAAATAATTGAGAGATAAAAGTTTATATTTTTTGTAAAATACAGTCCTTGTACCCAGACTGGGCACTATTCGTTCGAAAAAGTTTAACATATTGTAATTTTTGGAATGTAATCTCAAATAAAGGCACAGCAGGCTTTCATAGAAAAAATTTTTGAGGAAAACTTTTTCGTGGAATTATCAAGAAATACCTTCGAAGAAACTTTTATCGACTATGGTTTTTTTTTGAAAAAAACTTTTTCTTTGGGCAACCATTCAGTGAACAAATTTTTGTCAAAAAAAGCTTTACAAATTGTTCATCGGGCCAAAACAAAACCATACTCACGATTACATCAGTAAATTTTGTTTCCGGGGGCGAGTTTTCGAATAAATTATTTCATTAGTCAAAAAGTAATTCACGTCTTATTATTAATAACGTTAAACGATATAAATAATTTATATTGCAAACAACTGTTCGCCATACCTCCCGCCATACCCACAGCAAAAAAACAATATTTATTAAGTGAGTGAAAATTTGTCTTATTTATCAATTTGGATTTTTCCGTACGTATTCTTTTTAGAATGAAAACAAGTACAGTCCCCCTCATGACAAGGGCCACTTTTGTCTCCCGAAAAAGTGGCCCTTGTTATGGGTTGGCCCTTGTTATGGGGTGGCCCTTATTATGAGAAATGCTGGCCCCTAATAAGGGCCACCCCTCACACCGCATTTTGGGAAAAATTTTGAGTGATAATGGCCCCTATTATGAGAGATAAATGCCCATTTATGGGCCAAAAATGCATATTTTGGCCCTTATTATGAGAAAAAAAATTTTTTTTTCGCCAAAAAAGTGGCCCTTATCATGAGAAAGTGGCCCTTAATATGAGAAAGCGGGTCACGGTGGGTTATCGTGGGGGCCCTTATCATGAGGGGGAGTGTATTATATCATCGACCAAAAAAGAGTGAAAAAATGGCGTTAAACATTTAGGGCTCTATTCCGTCTACGGCTGATGTCTTTTTCAGCAAATATGCAAAATTTACGAGAAAAGCGATAAAGATAATTTAATGATTTTGACCACATTAGTTATCACATTTATAAAAAAGTGTTGACACAAGGTGGTGGCTATTATAAAGAATGCGACGTTGCCCCTCACACTGTTTTTATCCAAGAAAAAGTACATTCAGTGAAAATTTATGAGTTATTTATTCTTGAATACACAAGGTGGGCCGTTAACCGACCAAGTTGCCGTTAACGGGCCACTTTCATGCTAAAAATTTTCAACGATAACGTTATATAACGACTACGCATTGAGCCGTTAAACGGCCACTTTTTGAGACATTTTGGTGGCCGGTTAATGGCGCACCCTGTGTATCCAATGAAAATAACGTATTTCATTAAGATTTCCTCGTTTACGGAGATGCATAATTTTGTAAAATCTGAAGAAAAAAATATAAAAAAATACTCTAGAAATTTTAATTTCAATGCCGGCCTTTTTTCATCGTTGACAATCTGTAGCATATCATTTTTAGAGGTGATATTAGGCCTTAGTTTGCACCAAAAATGATCATATTGTCACCGTATGTTTTCCTAGGAGTTAATGTAAATTTTGCGTTTTTGCTCAAAATCTTTGTGTGACACTAAGCACGATAAATACTGTCTCTATTTTTGATAAGGTCGTTGTAGTGCAATGATACGCATTTCCGTTGATGAACTTTTTCTTCGTGATAGATTTGTCAAAATGGATTTGCATTT
>SCLG01000623.1:0-26856 GCA_004367875.1 Oikopleura albicans
TTTGCATGAAGAGGATTCAAATTTCATAAGGAACGAGAAACATCGAACTTCCGGTAACCTGAAGTATATTTCCGGTTACCTGGAGTTCAAATGTTCATTCCGCATGTAAATTTGATATCTCAGGGTTAGGGCTGGGAAAGATTGATCTTTTCCAAACTTTTCGGACATACAAGGGTGCGCATTGGACAGAAAGTTTGGAAATTATCAATCTGGGTAAAAATTGAAATATAGCTATCTGGAAACACGTCCGTTTCCGTTAAGGTCGCTCCGCTTCTCTACTCAATTTGTACGGAGTTGTAAATTTGTTTAAATACTATTGTCTCCCTCCGGTGTTCAGAGTACATGTTCAAAGTTTAGTACTAAACTACCTCCCTCTAAAACCTTAGTACGTAATATAGTATTTACTTATTTTCAATCTACACTCCCGTACCTTAACTCCAAGACTACAGTTTGCATGAAGAGGATTCAAATTTCATAAGGAACGAGAAACATCGAACTTCCGGTAACCGGAAGCACATTTCCGATTACCGGAAGTTCAAATAGATATTTCCGCATAAGTAATTCTCGTGAACCCTCTTTTATCCTGCATATGTGAAATTTGTATCAGAAAGGATGTACACTTTGGATTGGACTTGCTGATAACGAATTTATTATATTTGAAGACAGAGTTTTTGAAGAGGTAGGGATTATTCAATTTTTGCATGGAGTCTTATTTCGGGTTCTAATTCATCCGCTGAGGAGTCACAGGCTTTGTCATTAATATCAAAAGCTAATGGTAGTTTGTTGGTTATTTCCTTTGAAATCGACCAAGCCATTTTTTGGACATCATGGATTTTTATTAGAGCCTCGAAATACGACGAAATTCTAATGTCTACTTTTAACAAAAAATCTTTATTTTTAATTAAGTTCGCGCCTAAGTAGGTTTTTAAAGTTTCAGAAGATTTCCATGCTGTAATCTTTTTAATTTCATCATTTGATGCTCCGATACTTTTTAGGATTAGTATAGTTGTGCGTCTGGTACTGTAGCTAGTTAGCTCGAGATCTGGTACACAGGAGCCCGATTCCTTATTGAAGTATTTAACCGCTGTTGTTAAGTGTGTAGACCCGTAAGGCAAAAGTGGTCTGGAATTCGAAATTATTTTCGTTGGGGGAATCGGGCTTTGCCACGGGTAGCCCTTAGTGCGTATTTTGGCTACCTCATTTAGGTAAGTTAGTGCTTTACACAAAATCGTAGGTGCCATTCTTTTCTTATTATTTTTGATATACAAGATCATTGCCGAATATCTATCGACCCCCAACGGAGAATTTTTGTGTATTCCTATACGAGCTATTGAAAAACGTATTGTAGTTTGGACGTGATTTATTTGGATGTCAAATTCGGTGATATTTTGGCACAAATCTTGTATATTTATTTGGTAAAGTTCTTTTGGGCGGAGACCCGTGTATAATTGGACTAACAGTAAACTGGCGCGAACTTTATCTAGTTCAATGGTTTTAATGAAGATAGAAGGGAGAACTCCCATAGCTGTTTTGTTATTTGGTTCCCAGGACTCTAATTTAATTGATCTAACAAGGGTGTGTACCATATTTAAAATGTCGATGCTCCATATTGAAGAGCTTGGTAAGTTTTCTTTTTCTGCTGAAAGTACTCTCAGATTTTTTATAAAAACTTTCATGAAGGCTTTGGCTTGTAACTCTGAGCCAATTTTTCCGCTCGTTAGGTCTGTTATCTTGAAATATTTCAAAAGTGAATAGAAACTGGATTGGACTGTAGAAATTGTAGGATATTTTCCGTTTAAAACGAAGTGGTTGAGAACCCAATTTTTAACACTTTTGCAGATTATTTGAAAAGAAATGTTTGTGAGGTTTTGTTCACATTCAATTTTGACAAACTGAAATAACTTCGCTGATCTCTGTGGGACATCGACATTTTGACTATTGTACACGAAGTCAGCAAGTCTAATTGGTTTTTTGCCAAGTTGACTAGCCCGTTCTAAGATGTTTTTAGGTTCTTCGAAGGTGGAGATTCCGAGCTTGTTGGCTCCAAACTCGGTGAGCGCGGCCGGCGACCTCCTGCCGAGACTATTCTTCGTTCGAATTTTGCGCGTTCTAGAGTTTTCTTCCGGATCGCTTTGGTTTCCATGGAAACGTCCGAGACCGATGCCGAATGGTTTTGTACATTCGACATATTCGTTTGATCCTGACAGATTGAATGTTCGAGGATTATCTTGGAATTGGGCGAAATGGTAACGTTTGGCTGATTTTGGAAGTGAAAAAAGGTAAGTTTTCAAACTTGAGTTTAGAACTTAAAAATGAAGCCTATTCGATTTTTTGGGAAAAATATTTCCACTTCACTTCTTCATGGTGATTAGGTTTTTCTGAAGGCCTAGTCGGAAAACATTCTGGAACCATTCGGGGTCTCTTTGTTCTAGGAATGCAAACCGGTCTATCTGTTCCTGGGTCGGAAAGATTTGAATGTTTTGGACCTCCAGGGGCTAAAGGATATATTTACGAAGCTCGAAAAGAAAAACTGAAAAAATCTTACTGTTTCTAATTCGAGATTTATTTTGTCGAACTGACCATTAATCTTGCATTGCAGGTCAACGACAGATTTGTGTATTTGAAGCAGCATTTTCTGGTTATTTGTGATAGCCGTAGAAACGCAAAAATTATCTGAAGCCGCGGCTTTAGTCAATTCTTTGAGTTCTCGGGCTACTTCACACTTCTGGTTCATCTCGAATTTAACCTGTTTTCTCAATGCTAAGATCTCTAATTGGAGTTCGGGTACTGAGCGGGACAAACCCTGAAAAATAATTTTGTTATTTGGCAGAAATGGATTTGGCCGCGTTTAAGTTTATAAGAAAGGGTTATTGGCTCGAAAAGTATGCCTAATCAGTTCACTCATATCTACTTGTGGGCAGCAGTAGAATGTGTTGGTATTCTCGCTGACTTCAACTTTAGTGTTTTTCTTGTTTTTAGCATTATTTGTTAAAAATTAAGGATGGCACACCCCTCTTAAGCGGATACTTTTTGAACTGTAATAATTTTGAACTGGCTTACGCTAGTTGTTTGGATTTGACTATGATTTTGGTCTATGAGTCATTGCGTGGGTTAGCATACAAAGAGTCTCTTTTTGTCTTTGGTTTCAAAAGAAAGAAAAGAAACAAAACTTTAAAACTTCCTATTTTTTAAATTTTGGTTTTTTAGACCGAAGAAGTGTTTTTCTTGGCGAGAGAAAAAAACTGGGAGTCTGAAATTATTACTGACCTCAGTTTCCCGGACGATTTGGGACATATTGGACAGCATTGGATTTGGGATCGTTGCTGAAGCAAGGTGCGTAGTTTTCGGGTTTTGAGAGGCCAAACCGGCATTTTGGGCTTGTAAAATTTGAAATTGTTGCGCCATTAGCTGGTTGTGCCAATTGGGGTTTTGAGCGATTAGGTGTTGCGGAATCTGAGTAAACTTTTCAAGCCAAGAATTAAAATCGTCCAAACACATTTTCTCTCGGTTTTTTTATTTTGAAAAAAAATTTAAAAAACTGTAAAACTTTTTGTTCTGTTGAGATTTCGAAGTGAATTTTTTAAATATGAATTTACCGTAGGAGGTAGAGTGTTGTGACCAAACGGGATTAGTGGTGGCGCGATTTTTGATGTTCTATGATCAATACTGAAATGAGGTGCCCTGCCGTGATTTTCGTTGAAAGACATTTTCTTAAAAGATACTGTTAAAATTGTTTTTTCACAATACTGATTTTTAATGTGCGATAATAGACGTTCAAACAAGGGGTTGTAAGTTAATGGCTGTTTTTTGAAAAAAAATATTTGGTAAAAGCTCTTTTTATGCTGTGTAATGCTTTATCTGAGAATAATAACTAAGAAAAACTTCCTCAACGACAAAATTGTGTCCTTATTTACAAAAGGCTAACAAAGTTTAGATAAACAAAATATACAGTTGTAAATGTTGATGCGAAAAAAATAGCCAAAAATTTCCATAATTTTTGTTTTCATTACAAATAAAACTCATCTCTGCAAAAGAAAAAAAACGCTAAAATCTGTCTCCAAAGAAATAAAATTTTTGGGCGGAACCGTCCTGGGTGTATCCGGACCGGTCGGTTTCGCCCTCGAATGCAAGTTAAAATCGAGAGAAAAATAATACGATTACAAATAAATTTTGGTGCTCCGTTACTTTAACAAATAAACGTACAAAAAATATTAAGCTAAGAAAAAAACCGATTTCAAGAATCGATGGAACCTCATGTGAGGTTAGGAACTTCTCTCTTTTTAAGGGTGAGAAATCGCAACTTCGTGAGTTACGGAAAAAAATTTTTCTGCTCGCGCGTGACACTAGGCGCATATCTCGCGCGAGCGGAAAAAATATTTAAATTTTAACAGTATCATATTTTTTCCAGTCATGTTTCGCGTTCGCGTGTGGCAAGTAAATGGATGGGTCATCCTTTCGCTTTGTGGCTATCGTTCGATTTCTGGTGATTGAAGGATCGTCTTAAGCTCAAGGTTAGATTTATAGGAAAAAGGTTTTTACCTTTATAATGAAGTATTTCGGTTATAAAATAGTGTTCATTTCCCTGGTGATTACGTTGACAAATCGGGCACGAAAGAATGTTTCCTTTTGAATTAATACGTAAGCCTTTTTGGTCGATTTCGAAAGTCAGTTTTTCGATTTGTAATTTTCTTAAAAAGTTGTCACTCAGGGAAACAAGTTGATTTTGAGGGACTCACTTGTGATGGGGATTCCGTGACTGGAAGTTATTTTTTCTGTGAGGGCTTTTGAAAAATGGTTTCCTAAAGTTGGACCTCTTATTGTTTTGCTTGTTTCCGGCCAATGCCCTAAGGCAAATTTTTCTCGCTTGGGCTGATAACCCCGAAAGATTATATTGGCTCGATTGCTCCTTTTTATATTTTTGTTCATTAATGACTGCTCGAATGTTTGGAATTTCAGCGTCGTCGGCGCTGAGTTCCAAAATGGCTCTCATTGGTGATTTTCCTTGGCTCCACCTTGCCATTAGGAGTTTTATTCTATTTTGAACGGAGGGCCATGGAGGTAAGAGAGTTGAGGAAATGACTACAAATTTTTCTCAAAAGTAAATTATAATATGTATTTTCATTTGGGGAAAAACTCCTCCTTTTTGAGAAAACTTTTCCTAAGACGTAGTCTTTGAGCGAGGTGGAGTGAGCCAGACTTAAGCGTTCATCCCAAGCAAGAATCAAGTTTCGACCTTGGGGTAGTTGGCGGAAACGATTTTTAATTTTTCTTTCCCATAATTTCAGTCTTGAAATTCCCACTTCCCCGGCTTCGATTAGGCCTAATAAGTCGATGATTTCCTCACTTAACAGTTCGCAAACTGGGTCTTCAGAAATGTTAATGAAATCTTTTAGATTTCGTTTGCCTGGATGGGAATTCGTGTCGGTGTTTCTGATATTCAGGTTAGTTATATTATCACCTAAACTTGAGAGATCGGTTTGGATCTCTGAAAGTGTACCGTTAATCTGGTTTTCATATTGGGTTAAAAAAGTTATCATATTAGATACGGTAGCATTTTCGAAATTTTGGTTTGCTAGAATGCCCCCGTTAATTGCGCTTTCTACTAGAGGGTCTAACTCGGCAACTTCTGATAAGATTAAGTCTTTATTTTGGTTAAAATAAAAAACTAATTGATTTAAAATCGATCTAACCGATTCGAGCAGGGAGACGTTCATAGCAAACTGCGATTGGGCTCGTGCATGTTTGACGTGGATATTTTCGTTTGACTCCGTTTTTGTTGTTAATTGCGATTCCGTTGGGATCGGTTGGAGTCCCCGTTGAAGGTCAAACAGACTTAGTGCTTGGTCTTGCACTAACCGATCCATAATTACGCTTAAAAAGTTTTAAATTTTAGTGTTTGGTTACCCTAATTTATTTTACCCGAATTTAGCGTGAAAAAAAACGAATTTTAGTGAATCAGAAGGAAAAAAAACTGTGTTGCTTTTGCAGTGAGACTAGCTTACAGGATGTGAAGGCTCTTAAAAACCTTATCATTATAATCATTCACAGCCATGGACTCGTTATTTAGAAAAAATTTAAGTTCTTCCCTGGGTACTAGTGAATTGCCCATATTGACTTTAAAGTCGCACAGGACCATGGCCGAGACCCTGTCATTATAATTTGCGATTTTTTCATTCAGTGCTGTGGCTGAAAAATCGTCGCACGGGGCTACACTATTAGCGAAGCGATTTTTGTTCACTGAAAGCTTTGAAATGCCTTTAAGTGTGACCGGGACCGTAATTTTTTCTGGGATTTTGTTGTATTTTTTACACGAAATGTCGGCCGCGGTCTGTGGTGTAGTTCCGATACGGCTACTATGATCGTAGTGGAAAATAGCGGTTTCATCGATGATGGCCTGTTTTCCCAAGTAAATTCCGAAAGCTCCATTTTTGTGGAGGTGGGCTTCCTCTTCGAGTTTATCCCTAATTTTTCGTTTTTGGTCATTAGTTTTACGTCGGTCAATGACAGTTTTGTTGTCTTCAAGTGAGCGGGTCCGTGTGGCGGTGTTAATTTTCAGATAGGTGCCGAATTCATTGTCTTTTTTATCTGCAATTGTAAAAAGGCCAGAAAGCCAAGTATTCATAGATTTTACCATGATTCCGTCTAAAAAGATGGTTTTAAGTTTTTTCACGCTATTCGGGTTTCCCCTGTATTATAAAATGTAGCAGTTTTTTTTTTTTTTTTGAAAAAGGTGAACAGAAAGGTGGGTGGATTGGGCCCCTAAAAAACTAAACTTATCCAAAAATATGAGATTTTTTTATTTTTAGGAATTAATAGACTCGTCTTCCTGTAACAAAAGGTCGACTATTTCTTGAGTCCGTTTTTTCTCTAGTTCGTTTTCGTCCGAGGTGGCCTCTAGCAAGTTAAGGTACGGTGAAGACGTGATAGAACGGAGCATTTTAGGCCATTTTGCAAAAAATTTGTGAGAGCCTCTGCAAGCGATCATTCTAACGAATTGATTCAGTTCTATCGTGCGTACTCCGCCGTTCTCAGCATAATATGCGAATCTAGTTGCTGATTCGCGGATGCATCTGATTATTCGGCTGGTTTCAAATTCATGTGAGCATGTCGCCTCGATTTGTTTGGCTGGCGGAAAATGGAAAAGTCGCCAGTTTATCGCTTTGAGTGGGTAAAAAAGGTACGTTTTCTTTGTAAAAAGCATTTATATTTTTATTACTATTTTTTATTTGGAGAGATTTTTATTTTTTTAGAAAATATTTCAAAAAAAACTCAAAAAAAATATTATTTTATAATTTTATCTAGATTTTTTAGCTGTAGGGTGATAAATTAAGGACCTTTTGACCCTCCCTGTTCGAGATTTTGCGATTGCTAAATCTCTCAGAATCGCAGTGCCAAAAAGTCGGTACTTGTGTGGGATTTCTTCTTCAGAAAAAGTGTCGATTGATTTTTCACCTTTGAGTACACTTTGCATGTTGTCAATGACCATTTGAGGCCAATTGTCTTTGACCATGATGGCGGTCGCGGAGTCATTTATAGCCGAGGTAGTGGTCGTTAGTTGGAGAAAACCAGACTGGAGGCTTCTTGTGATAAAGTCCCTTGGCCGGCTTGGCACATGTGTACTCACGATGCCCTCCCTCACTAGGATGTTTAGGGGGTATTCGTCCATATTGACGATGTTATCATACGTAATTTGGGTTTGATCGCTGTAAAATGCGATTCGTTGGACATCAATATCTGAGTAGGTACCGAGTGAAATGGCAGGCTCATAAAAGACATTTGCGATCACTTGTTGATATCGACCAGACAGGGAGTGAAAACACGTTTCTCGGTCGAACTCGATTAAAGTATTCAGATATGTCTCGTAGCCTTTCATGACCTAAAAAACAAATGTTATATTTGTAGGCGTATTTTTGTTTTTTGTTTTTCTCTCTTTTTGTTGAGTGAATACAAATTTAACTCTGATAAAAAGCTCCGCTAGGTTATGTAAAAATCTGGCGTCGCTTTTTCAATCAGTGCATAATTCGTAAGAAATTTGTCAAGTGTTTAACCCTTGTGCCACGCACCTACACTTACCTTTCTTTTTTGAAAAAGTTGTGTACATGCGTTAGCATGGGGGTTAAGAAAAGTTATGTAAAGAAAATCTCTATTTGTTGCTTTTAATTTCCGTTGTGTGGCAAGAGAGTCCTCACTGTTAAAAATAAGTTCCAATAAAGACTGCTGTCAAGCCAGACCCCAAAAACTATTTTTGATTTGTGAAATGAAATGAGAAAAAAAATTTAATTGGCTGTGTGATCTAGAAAATGAGGTCGAATTTCAAGCGAATTTTACTCACGTATACAATGTTCAGGGCTGTGCATAGGCTGACGACCTTATCGTAGATGATTGGAAGCAATTTGTCGAAGAGCATTCCATGTCGAAAGTGTCCACCTTTATGAATGATTTCGACGTCGCTTGTAATATGGTGGAGCATGCCCGGGTGAAAAGATTCAAAGCACGACAGTATCTTCCGTAGGGCGAGTTTGAAGATATTGGAGAAAAAATTCATTTGCGTTGCGCAGAATGTGAGGGGGAAAAAATTCCAGGCAAACTGAGTAAACTCGTTCTTATCGTTGGAGTCGTCAGTGGCAACGTATAGTTTCCTGGAAATACATTCCAAGCCTTATTAGAATTTCAATTTATTAATTTTCTAGTGTTTTGACCACTTATTTTAGCTCGTTTTTTTTACGTAATTTTTAGACACAACGTCTGTAAAGAGGTTATACTGCATGGGGGCTCTTTGACTGAGATGCTTTGAGCAATTTTTGTTTGTAACGTTATTCTGATGTCACCTTACCATTCTGAGCGTCCTCATACAGTATATACGTGCGATTTTTTAATTATTGAAACTCTACCTAGTAGACCTACGGAAGTCGAGCCTGCGGCTAACACGTCACTCAATTGCTGCTCGGCCTCCGCCGTGAGAATTAGCCCGGGGTCACGATAGCCGCTCTGTAAGATGATGAGGTCGCCGACTCGGGGCGCTACCAGGCTATGTTGTTTCGTGTTTTCGGATATTTTCCCCAATTCTGGCAAATGCAGGTAATTTCTCGACTTCAAATTCTGTAAATTATGAAAATGAATCTGGGCCGTATCCCGTGATAGTTCCATGATCAAATTTGCGCCCAAATTTGCGTCGAAGTTGACATTGAACATCTCGACGTTGGCGTTCAAAACGTTGTTGGCCCCCATATTTTTGATTATTGGTGGGTCAATTAGCCTTAAAATTTGATTTTAATTGGGTTTCTAACTGGTATAGGAATTTTTTCGAGGTATATTTTTCGAGGGTTTATTATATTTAATATTTTAACCCTAATGAGCTAGGCTCCAAATCGTTTCTTTTCGGAGATCATTTGATGACCTCTTTTTATTTTTACCGTTCAAAACGGATTTGTACAAAAAAATATATATTTTTATATAAAAATAGATTTTAATTTTGATAAAAAAATAATAAAAAATAATAATAAAAAAAATTTGTTTTATGTTAAAAGCTTTAATTCTGCATAGTGTGCGCCCTTATGCTTCACTTGTTCCATTTTTGAACGTTTTGATTTTTTATTTATAGTTTAGCGACAGTTTTCACAACTAAATGTTAATCCCTGTTTGATTTTGGGTTATTTTTTACTATTTTTCGAATCTAATTGTGAGTCATAACGGCGCGCCCTATGCAGCTGAATTTTCGAGTTTGAATTTTGTCTGATGGCGCTCACCGATTTTATACAGTCCCTAGCCTTTCGTCGGAAGTTTCAATGAATACCTAGTCATCAATCGGACACTTTTTGGCTAAACTAAGGTAAAAAAAATATAATGGTGTCGTTCGGCGAGAAAAAAAACTTCTTTTGACGATGCTCATTTTCTAGGCGTTAGGAACCGAAAACGTCCGAAAAACAGCTCAGGACTGTATATGTTCTTAGTTATTCAAAAGAGTTGGGTAATAGATTAGGTTATTTTGAAAAATTTGCATTTTTTACAACGGAATCGAAAGAAATTTTTCTGCTCGCGCCAGGTATGAGTTTTTTTTACTTACAATGCAACTTGTTCCAGGGAGCATGACGGTACTTCGTCGCTCACAAAAACACCGAACTCGCCGCTTTCTGGGTTTGACATAACTTCGCTAGCGATTTTCACTTGGCTCTGTATTGCATTGGGGTCCGTCCGGTTATTTAGTTCTGATAAGTCCGGTACAAAGGAAACGTCCGGAAAACTCCCTTCCGACGGTATTATCTCAATTTCGTTGACTTTAATTTTTTGTGGATTTGATTGATCCTCGTTTGTGAAAGTATCTGATCTGCTCAAATTATGGCTATAAAGGTTTTTGCCATTAATCCGAATTTCGACAGACGTAGGGTCCATTTTGCCAAAAAAAATGAAAAAATATTTTTTTATTCTTTTCCGGCCAATAATTCAACTGAGGAATAAAAATAATGTTACCAGAGTTATATATTATTCGAGCACATGACCGTTCGGGGGAGTTTTCCGAGATGTTTTCTTATGTTAAAGAAAGATAAAAGGTATCCTTCGGTAGTGATTGAAAAAAAACGAAGTTGAGTGATAAATTTTATTAAGGCATTAATAAGGTGTAATAGAAAAAGTAGGATTAACGCCCACCTGGCGCGAGACAGTTTGTAGAGTATTTTTAGATGAGTCATTTTTATAATGAACAAAAAGTAAAATTTTTGGCACGATTGGGATAAATGATTTTTTTAAAGAAGAAAAAAAAACTTATAGGGGTGAGTCACTTTTTATTCTTTTGATTAAAAGACAGAAAATTTCGTTTTTAAGGTTGGCGAATTCTTTACGTTTTTTCGAAAACAGAGCCCAATGAATTTTTTCGGTGATAATCGTACTTACGTTAAATTTCATAAACATCACCTGCATTAATCTTCTCGATTTTTTATCTTTGAATGGCCACAGAACTGTTATTTTGACGGGGAGATCTAGCATAAATAGGGCGATCTTATCAAGGTCTTTTTTATCAAATGTGTTAATAATGAAAAATCGGCAGTTTTGAGCTTCAATTACTTGCCAAAAGTGGCTTGAATTAGATACAGCTGGGAAAGGACCGAAAGAATTTGCCGATTGAATAATTCTGTCGAACCCTCTGATGAATTTGTAAAATTTATTGTCGTCTCTAAAACGCTCAGGTATAAAAAGGACTCCTGTACGAGTTAATTTCCAATCTAGCGATCTAAAAAGCTGTTTTGAGGGGGTAATAAAGGGTGGATTTTTATTTGTTGCCCATACTTTGCTCGCTACCACACGGAATTGGATTGGGATTCCCATTTTATTCTGGAGAATCATACGAAGTTTTGAAAGAACTTTAAGCATTTTAAGTTGGAACTTGTTAAAACTATCCATTTTCAGCCTGAGCGAGTTAGACACGACAAAAATTTCTAAAATCACTTTCTTGCACCGGGCTTCGACGAAATCCCCTTTTGGATTATTTATATTTGAAAAAACAGGCTCGAGGTTGAATATTTTCTCCCAGATTTCATTGAGTAAAATGTCCAATTTTATGTAATTTTTTACTATTATATCAGATGCATGGGAATTCCAAGTATAAAAGGCATCTTCGGTACATTGGTGAAAATCGAATATATCGTTGAACTCTAGGGGTTCAAGTTTATTCCATAATTTTGGTTCGATTTTTTCGTAGTTCCACCATTCTGGTTTTAAATATAGTGACAAACGTTCAACCCTTGGCCATTGTTTTTTATAAATAATCTTTTTAATGTGTCGTGGGCAATTTAAAATGTTAAATAAGACTGTGTTGCGCAAGAGTTGATTTTTGGACAACTGTTCGTGTCTTGCCACCTGAATTAGGGGCCATATTTCTATGTCTAAAGTGAAATATTTGCTAACCCATGAGACAATTCCCACGAACTGCTGAATATGCCTTACTGAAATTTCGCTTCTGAGAAAAAACATTTTTTCATTTGTGTCTAATTCAAGCCAGAAGTCGGAATAACTAGACATATCTTGGTCCAAAATTTTGTTTTTTAGTTTTTCATCTTGAATTTCGAAAAGTTGGATTATTTTGAATTTGAAGTTATCGAGTGATTTATCGAGAATTAGAAAATAAGAATTCTCATACTCAGTAAAGAGGCGGTATCCCAAGTAATCAGCGTAATTTTTCAATTTCATTTGGGATTTTTGGATGTTAAGGGTTATACCATTTTTTATAAAAACCCAAGATATGATTCTAATTATTTGGGCTACATTGCCAATGCTCCAATTCCTTTTTGCCAAAGTGCCGATTTTACAGGCTATACACGAGTCATCTACCCATGTTTCGTTCACATATGCCAAGCCGTTAATATTATTTTTTAGGAGAATATCGTTTAGTTCAAGCCTAAACAGCGACATGACGAGTGAATTGAAGAATGGGGAATTTTTCAGACCGAAAACAGCTACAGAAAACGTGAGTACTAACTTACGCCAAGTAAAAGCCAAGAAAGGCATAGCCTTGGGACCTAGTACTAAACTGTAAAAGCTACATTTATTATCTAGGGTGATGGGAGCTTCTATTTTGTCCAGAATAAGGGCTAAGTCCGAAGCGGTAAACATGGTAAATGTTGTTGTTCCGGTAGCCGAGTTAAGTATCCAGTTATCCAGAACCATACGGGTTCTGGCTTTGGCTTGTTTTAGAACTGGATCGTATCTACACTCGTGTACGGTGTGTAAACTCGAAATTATTTTACAGTACTTAAGAGTGTTGTCGTCTGTAGTAGGTCCCAACACTATGACTGCTTTCCTTTTGATCAATTCTAAAATGTCAGAATCGACTTGGTTTATACATTTATAAAGGGATAGCCTTTCTTCAGTAAAGTGGGCTGGTTTCCAAGGACCAGCGAAGTGAACTACGTTATCCTTTCGTGACCCTACCCTCATGAGGGGTATATGAATGAGAGAGTTATTTGCTAGTTTAAGCTCTTTCCATTTAATTTGGAACTCATTCCGTTCTACATTATTTTTCGAGATATATTCGGGTGCAAGGTGAAGAGAAAAGGAATAGTTTTGGTTTACTATCTTTTGTAGAACATCAGAATTTTGTAAAAATTCTTTGTGTTTCTCTAGCATTTTAAGGACATAAGGTCTCATTAAATTAGTTCGCCCGGCTTGAAAGTTAACTGCGCTGAATGCGTAAAGCTCATTACGTACAATCTCTTTGTTTGAGGTTATCTTAATGATTTCATTTTTTATTTTAATTCTTACAAAGTTTTCATTCAGGTACGTTTTGGCGAAAATATCAGAATGAGATTCAAAGTCTGATGTTGTCAGGATTTCGTTTGATTTAAAAAAGGCTTTTTCACGATTAGAGCAGTTATCGTTTATAACAGAAAATAAGGGTTTTTCTGAAACAGGTTTTTCTTCAAAAGTCACTAAAGGCATGCTTTCTTCTAGAATCATTTTGCCGTCATCGTTGAATTTTGTTCTAGATGATAAGATGACTGCGGCAGCGATGATGTCGCTTTAAAAGTGAAAGGTTAAAATCAATTTTTGAGAAAAGTTAAAGGAGAAAAAGGACCACATCTGTATCAATTCTCGTATAAAAAACACGTAGAAAATCAACAAACGAAATCCTAACGTGAGTGGTTACCTTGAATGGTCATCTGTGTAATTCATTATCAGAAAATCGTCTAATTGGTCCAACGACATCTGCGGAGGTTTACACGAAAACCATAATTCTGGCAAAGACTCGGCGTCCTGATATGAAAACGTCAACACCGGGTCTAAACCCGGTGATATTATTTTCATTTTTAGAAAAAAGAAAATTAGCTACGGAAACAGGAAGTTGGAGTAGCGTAGCTTCTCTACTCAATTTGTACGGAGTTGTAAATTTGTTTAAATACTATTGTCTCCCTCCGGTGTTCAGAATACATGTTCAAAGTTTAGTACTAAACTACCTCCCTCTAAAACCTTAGTACGGTGTATTCTAATATAATCGCATACGCACAGTGCTCGCAGTCTGCGGTCGAATGTTTCATTTTTTGTCTTGTTTTTTTTTTGTCAAAAATTAGAGCGCACCCGCAGTATCCATTTTCCAAAAAAAATCGATGATTTAAAATAAGGCTTTTTAAACCCTTGGTCATAAACCCTTGTGCTAAAGTACGCACCAAATTATCCGGATGTATATAAAGCTCAAATAGCATTTTTGGTGTGAGCCGGTTTGGATTTTCCAGTAAAAGATTCATTTCTTATGTCTGAATTGAGATTTTTTGAAAAATCGTTTTTGGTCACGTAGAAATGTCCAAAGTAAACCGTTAATGTTATTATCCTAAAGTTTATATAATGTATGCGCGTCGTAGTTAACAATCTAATATCATGCAATAATTGAAGTAAAAATTTAAAAATAAAATAAAACAAACATTTAAACTAAAATTTAAACAGAAACTTAAACAAAAATTTAAACACGAATTAAAACAAGAATCGGAAGAAGAATCGAAACAAGAATTGAAACAAAGCTTTAAACAAAAATTTGAACAAAATCTTAACAAAAATCTTAACCAAAATATTAACCAAAATATTAACCAAAATATTAACCAAAATATTAACCAAAATATTAACCAAAATATTAACCAAAAGACAAATTTTTTATCAAAATCAGTCAAAGAAAGCTAACGTACGAGCAAAGCTTTTTACGCGCAGGTTTTACTCAAAGTACGATAGGAAAAAATCAGAAGTTAAAATACAAAATTAAGTTTGATGTTTTTTTATGTTTTATGTACATTTTTTTGTTATTCTGAAATAAATTGATAAAAGGTTGTTATTTTTAAAAATCCCATTTTGTGATGTTCGTATTGAACCTAGAGTCTTTTCGTAAATTTTCGGTAAATACGGCTTTGATTCTGCGCCATTCACCAAACTTCTCTGTACATAAGAAAAAAAAGAAAACTTCACTTAGAAAATAACCGTTATTTTTGCTAATATGATTTCAGCTAAACGACTTCTTGATATTCCGGAGATTATGCCACTAAAACTTGACATTTGTTATGGTTTATTTATTTATCAGTGCCTAATATTACTACTTCTGAAAAACGCTTTTACATGATTCATATCATAACTCCAGACCATTTACCAGATATTACGCCGGGACAACAACGTGTATGCCGATCATGTTATACACCCCCTGCGCCGTTGTCTTTGAAAATTGAAAGAAGATATCGCAGTGGTTTCCGTATAAAGATATGTAGTCCGAAATAAAAACAAATGTAAAAAAATATAATATACGACGTGATACGGTATACATACAGTATATTATTCAAGAAATTGTTGAAAATTTTATTATGTAAACGTTTAACTTCAAACTTTGTCCTTTTATAATAATCACCCAACTGCAACCATATGGCACCGTCTGAATCGGTCTGTTGTTATTTTTGGCGAAAGGGTAATCCGCCGAACTTTTTCGGCGGATTAACCTTTTGACCAATTTGACGTTCTTCTCAAATAACTTTCGCTCACTTCAACTTCTGACCAATTACACTTTAAACCAAACATTCTTTATTCACATTCCACCATTTTTTTTTCGGCCGATTACCCTTTTTGCTCTTTACACGTTATTAATTTCAAACTTTATTCTCGTATACTTTTATCCCTTTTACACCATTTTGCCGTGATATTTTTGAAACTTCATATACGAGGCAACCATGGGAGGTGAACTCCAAATAGTTTTTTTTTTAATTTGTATCATGTCACGTGTTGGTGCTACAGAGCAATTTGTATTTTGGGACTACTACAGAGTTTTGAAACCAGAACTCATCAACCAAATGATTTATCAGATNTTATAGATTAGTTGAAAATTACGATTATTAAAAAGTTAACCGGTGATAATTATCAACCGGTTATATTTTTATCGTGGTTTTTTTTCTTAATCGACTAATTAGAACATGCTGGTTCCAACCATACCCATATCGATGATTTTCAGGCTAATTGAATTTTTAACCGGGTGGTTAACCACTTTCGCTACTCTTCGCTAATTTTTTGTTGAGACGGTTCAAAGCCAAGACTTTGGAGATTTTTTTGGTGCTAAAATATCGTTTGGAGGGCTTTGGTGTAATGTAGGAGAGCAAAAAAACGTGATTTTTTAAAATTAATTGCGGTTAATTTGTAACCGGTTGGTAATTGGCACTTCTAAGGTTCACCATTAGTTGCGCCGTGGTCGGTTACCATATATATCCGAAAAACAGTAAATTTGAGGTACTTCTATATTCGGCTCAAAATCCCAGGCGGCATACCTAGCCATGGCTTACCGTGGCTTAGCTTCGCTTATGTGAGCTGAACCAATTCTGGCTTACATAAGCTAAACTAAGTCAAAATTTGTTTTGGCTCACATTAGCTAAGCCAGAATATAAACGGACTTTGCCGAGCCCTGGGTGTTAAACGTATCAAGATGTGGTTCTTATTTTTTGGGTATGTCGTTAAAATTGAGTATTTTTTAAATATTACTTGTTTGAGATCTTAATTGTTATAAAACTTTAGTCACATTTGAATGACAAGTTTTGTTCCAATGGTCGCCAAATGGTGTTTTAGACATCACTTCACAACCATATGGTCGTCAAACCACTTCTATAAATTTGTACAAATTCAACATTAGTACAAATCGTTTGTGGCTACCCCAGTGGTCTTCGAAATACCACACTCCTCGTTCTGTAATGTTCTTATTTTCACTGTTTTTGATAATATAAAACTGACGTAAAATATATACCAATTTATATATGCTATACCCCACAATGCTTTATTTTATGGCTCAGGTACGAGCTCATCACGCGGAACGTAGGATGAACCACATCCTACGCGAATAAAATTTAAAGACAGAGGTTGGCATATTTTGTAGCCGGATAAAAAAGGTACGGCGAACATAATTAACGTAATTTAAAATTTCGTGGTATAAGATAAACAAACAAAACATATGGCAATCAAGAATACAGTGGCCTACAGTGGCAGCGAAGAAAACAATGATGATAACTGTGATTTGAAAAAGGCAAACCCAAACTTTGATAAGTTTCCTTTCGACGGTAATTTAATAGAAAAAATGTACTTACTTCCTGGAAAACAGGTCGATTATATATATATAGATATTTCTATATAATATGTATATTTATATTTTTTAATTATCATGATCCAGCAATGCCATTTTCAAAATACAGTAGTTAAGTACGGTATAAGCCAAATGTACAACAATGTTTCAATTCAAAAGGATTTTTGACGAATAAATTTTTTGATCGCCAAATTTTAGCTGATAATCAAAATTGTCCTTGTTACATTATGAGGCTACATACAGGTGTACACTCTGTATATAAATATAAAGTCAAAGTCAGGGTACTCTAATTCAGGTACGCTATGCCAATGTGACTCAGAGGTCCTTTTTGTCCCGTAATTAGACTTTCCTCTCATTTTACCACTTAAAACTTATCAGTAATAAGGGGAAAAGCAAGAAAACCTGTAACTTACAGGCTGTAACTTACAGGCTGTAAGCACTTCGTTTCGGGTGCTTTCCAAAACAGTAAGCATTTTTTTTTGATTTGAAAAAATGAGCTGTAGATGTGATAAGGAGCATACGAAAATGATATCGATAACCTTGAGTTTAGAGCACCTCGGCTACCCCAAAAGTGGGTCCCCAATATAATTTTTTAGTCGAGATACTAAGCATCCATACTATCGCCCATAACTTATCGGATATCATATACGATAACACGTATAGACATACGGTGTATGTCTGACGTATATGTATACGTCAAGCCACAGTCAGAATAAAAAGTCGAAAGTAAAACAGCTCTATTTAGATGTCGATGAAAAAAAAGACAAACCCCCTCCGGAACCATCAGAACCGTCCCTAATCAGTAGGTTTGTCAAACGTTAAATGTTTCAATTACAAAAAACACATAGCTTATGTGACATGGGGATAACTTTACGACCAGAAATCCCCTAAACCTTATTCTTACTTTTCTTTCGCATAAAATGCTAGCTGAAACTTTCAGCCTGAAACCTATCAAAAAATAGCATACATTTGTAATTTTATGTTGGTTTTGAGACTTTCAAATTTTCGAAAGATCAAGAAAAAACTTGTATAATCAACGTATTTTACCAGCTCACCAAAGACTTGAAACTGATAGAAGTTTTTTCTTGATCCTTCAAAAGTTTGTAAATTTATCATACCTGGTCATACTGGTGAAATTGTCTGTGAGTCTGAAGTTCAGATTCTGGACATTCTAAAACCAAAATTTAACACCCCTGGGAGTTAAACATTGAAATTATACAATATACTTTACTTTTAATGGACCGTTTTAAATGTGATGTATGTTACATCAAAATACCACAGAACTTTTTAATACCCATTTTGTTACGCAGATTTCAGAAAAAAAACAGATAATCTTGTCCCTGAAAATTTTTGTGTGATTTCGAAAATTAACATCCTTAATTAAAGTAGCAGTTTTAATGATGATATCCGTGATACAGATGTTATTATTCCGGAATGGTGCAATTTACATGATAAAGATATGTGGTGGGATGATATCTACGATCCAAATAATATCCCAGATGACTCCGACTCCTTGAAAGGCCAATATGGGACGTACCAAATAGTATCCTTTCTTCTATTTACAGCCTTATTATTATTCACGTTAGTTATTGGTACCACTGTTCTGGAAATGATGAGGCACGTTTTTTTAATAGTCCGATACACTTTATTCCTTCATATTATTATAAGTACCTACTAGGTACTACTGGTGTGGGTAACGAGTTCGTCACCGAGCTGAACGGCACTCGTCGTATATTGAGTCATGGGATTCGTCAATATACGACAAGTCCCGTTTCGCTCGCTGACAAACTCTTGCCCACACCAGTACCTATTAGGGTAGGGGCCTATTAATTGAGGGCCCTTGTATCAGCTAAAGAAAAAATTATCAAAGTATGATTCAATCTAATGACACGATGCCATCGGGCAACAATAAAGTGAACGATCCTAACCAACGGCGAATAACCAAAACGACAACTATTACTTTTGAGATGGACTATTTGCCGAATGATATTGAGCAATCAGATAATACTTCCTGGGTGCGATACATTCCTCCAAGTGGTCTTACTATCTCCAAATTTGATATTGTACGCGTTGCAAGGGTATTTCGAATTCAGGGTAAAACAAATATTTCCGATTTGAAACAAATTAGCAAGAAAAATGATTTTAAACGCTCATTCACGCGACCAAGTGAACTTGAGCAAAAACTGCATAACGCAACTACAATCAACTTTTTTCAATCGGCGTCGACTCGTCAAATTTCTTTTGGAACTTTTTTGGTCTGCACTAACGTTGTCGTCGACTATTGAAAATTTTTATCAAGTTTTTTTTTACGATCTTAATTGAAAATCTACACCATTGTAGTATTAGTCAGATATTATCCTGAAAAACGGAAAAAGTTAGAAAACGTTTGTACCCGCATTTTGATACCCAGTCTTATCGAAAACCATGCTTACTATGAAGTAGAAGGCCACGCAACCATTAATGATTGGGAAAACTTCCAGAAACTGATTTTGCTTGACAGTGATAAATTTCAAAGTACAATGCACACTGCAAACTCCTTCAAAAGTAAGTTGGTCATAACACCTTCCCAAGAAGAAATTATTTTTAAGTATCCTTGCAGAGTTTTATTACAAATATTAGTACATTCACAGATCAATCTATTCAAACCTTTCTAAGTTAAGTGTGGATGTTTCGATGGCTGTAACAATTACCCATCATGTGTCAACAGTAAGTGTATACAGTGCATCCCAATTCTTGCGTTTCCTAACAAGCGAACCAATTTTTGAGATTAACAGTCATGCGGATATTGGGTAGCTAGCTACCCATTTTCACTTTGTTTCTAAATAAAAAGAGAACGGCTTGTGATAATAAAAAACGGACAACGGATTTGAAATCAAAAATTTTTTGTACGTTTTTATATCGGAGAAAAATATTTTTTTTAGAAAATTGTTTTTACGTTTGGGTCCGTGGAGGACGAGGGTTAAGTTTAAAAATCACCTCAGTAAGAGAAGAAGAACAGGGCTTCAAAATAAAATAATAATCAAAAAAAATCTCCTCATTGTTTGGCGCGCTAGAGCAAATTGGGTAGCTAGCTACCCCAGATGCGCATGACTGTTAATGCTCTTATTTTGTATAAGTTATACAGTATAACGCTTGTACATAATTATGCTAATAAATAAAATAAAATTTATATACATGTATAATCTGTTTATGTTTAGGTGATGAACCATGGAAAGAACGAAATATATTGTTATTTGGCCTACCATGCATTGTGGCGATTGTGATCGCTGTTGTTATGCTTTATTTTCGAAAGCGCGCAGCACCAGTGTGTGTAAACAACACTTACAGGAAATTTGACAATCCTTAAGGACGGGACATAAGCGTTGTTTACAAACTTGTCTAATATTCACGATGAATTTCATTAAATTAATGACACATTATGTAGAGTTTTGAAAGTTTTCTTTTTAGTTTGAACGATTTCCGTTTATGTTTGTATACAACGCTTATGTACCCTCATTAATTATACGGTACCAACTAAATTGGTATCATGTAGTTTTGGTCGAAAGTATAGGAAACTGAAAAGTCAAAATGCATAAGTCAGAATTCGACGCAAATTTTCAGCCATTATACTTTCGACCAAAACTACATGATACCAACTTAGTCGGTGCCAAATATCCATATCACAATTCATAAAATGCAATATCAGGAAGCTTATGTTCATAATTCCTCTCAACCACTGAACCTTACAACATTACAATATGTTACAACGTAATATGTTTTTTAGCGCTAGTGTTTTTGCTTAAATATTCAAGGTTGCCTTTGAGACACCGTATATTTCCGTTTTCCAGTCAGATTTTTCAAATTTATTTCAAATTCCAAAATCAAAGAAAACTAATCAAAACTGCAAAAATCTAAAAACTACTCAAAAAAAAGTTTTTTTTTCCATTTGTTGACCATTTTACCCTAATACTTGGTGAATTTTTTTGTGATCCTTTTTTTGTATTTTTTGTGGACTTGTAAAATTATAATTTTGTTTGTGCTTGTTATGATAACAATGGAAGATTTGAAACTTTTCCGCGGGGTGAGGAACTTTTCTGGAAACTATCCTATTCGACGTAGTTTTTCATCCTGAATCCACTCGTGCCAAAAAACATTTTGAAAAAGGCTGGTTTAGGCCCTAGAGAGCAAAAAAGGTGTCAAAAGGGGTATATGATTGGGGCCCCAAAATGACCTATTTTTTACCATTTGTTTGCCTTCGTAAGGTGAAAACTCGGAAATTGAAAGAACAAACCAAGTTTTTTTTGTCCAATGCGATGCAAAAATATGTGGAGAAATTGATGGGATGCTTAAATTACCAAAAACATTTCTTCACATTCTAGATTTTTGGGCCTCCAATCATATATTTTGGGGCTCCCTTTTGACACCATTTTTGCTCTCTAGCACCTAAACTAGCCTTTTTTCAAAAAAAAATTGTGGCACGAATGGATTCAAGATGAAAAACTACGTCAAATAGGATGGTTTCCAGAAAAAATTTCCTCGCCCCGCGGAAAAAAAGTCTCAAATCTTCCAATGTTATCGTTTATTTTATCCCCGAGCCAATAGTATCGCCTAAATTAGATTTTGAAAAACCAATGACTACCGGTCAATTATCGGTCATACAACCTGAACAGTGCCAAATTTCACATTTGCATGTGAAATAGCTTATGACAGTTTTTTTGTAAGCAACATATATCCTATATGATATAGGCTATATCGCAGTGATTTTCAAACGCAAAAAAAAAATAAATAATGTTACCATTTTTAGTAACGTGGCTTGCCAGCGCGTCTGAGGTCTATGTTGCCCGTCATTGGTCTTTTTTGAGCGCGCTCGGCCAATCACCGAAAGGCAAATAACCGAAAGGCGATTTCTTTTTTTAATATTTTTGTATTACAGTCCTCCCCCCTCTTAAGTGCCGCACTTATATATTAGAAATATGCATTTCTGCTAAAAATGTTTTTTCGCGTTTCAAAATCAGGACGATACTTGTTTGTTTGGTTGTTTTATTGGTATGAATTATACAGAAAAAAAACGTGTTTTCTTGTTTCCTTTTGAAATTACTTACTCTATATTAATTTTCTCTGTCATACGATTTAATAAAAGCAAACCATACAAAAAACGTGTCTAAAATGCAATAATTCAACACCATGTATTCAAGGGTTAACACTATATGATTTTCCAAGAATAGAATAAAATCACAAATTTGATCGGATTGTCAAATTCAATACAGCTGTTGTAATTTTAACACGACGACCGTTGAGCCAGAACGAGAAGCGGGAACTCGAGAGCGGCCGGCGGTTATTTATAACTGCGATAATTATTATGAACATTATGATAATCGCCGGAATATCAACTTAATGGAACCAAAGCGAATTCAACGTAATTCCGATCGAGAATATAGAATAACGATGAAACGTTACATGATAGGTAGTTTTCACTCACTTTTACTTTCTCGATCTAGTTTAGGCGCTAAAGAGCAAAAAAGGTGTCAAAGCGGGTATATGATTGGGGCCCCAAAACGATTTACTTTTTACCATTGTTTTGCCTTCGAAAGGCGAAAAGAACAAACCAAGTTTTTGGTCGGTTCTCATTACCCGTACGCGGCGTGTCCCGTACGGTACGCCTCTTATTTTTGTCCTGACTTACAGATTGATAGGTGTCTTTGTATAGAAAAACAACAAAAATATCGTTCAGGGGAAGCGCCAAGTAAGGGTGGGAACGTCAAGTAAGGGTCGGTCGCCGCCAATTAAGGATAGATTTCATTTCGGGAAAAAAATTCGCCGCCAAGCAAGGTTACGTCAATTAAAGGTAGATAAGGGTCTCCAAATCAAACTTTTTCAAATGTAGAATGTACCAGAGTAAGTAACCCCCATAGAAAAAAGTGCCGAAGTTATGGGAAATATTCGAGATATCCCTCTACAAACTCAACACACTGCCGTCTAATAGTTTTTCTCCTTTTGTGCTCTAATTTTGTATTTTAAAGGATGTTCTAATGATCTGTTAAATCAGCGCATCCAATGTATAAGATCTTGTATTTGAATATATCGTTTTTGTAGGAATAAATGTGGAATCGGCTCGAGAAGGATTAGGGCGACATTGCGACCGACCGGGTACCTGGCAGTCAGCAAATGCTTTCAAAAATCTTTGTATGGATCGTCTGGACTTTCGCAATATAGCCTTTCGTCGGAACGCCCAAGAGAAAGATGTGCGGCGTGATTTCGCTCGTCTGAAGGATAAAATTGATTTGGATACCGATATGGTTTTGGTGTTTATTTCGACACATGCTTCAGGGATTAACTACCAGGGATGCATTGTGCTCAATGATGAACCAGAGTTTGATATTCAACGGGAACTTAAAGACCTGCGGCATACTATGGATCAAATATCAACATTACATGGAACACAAAAAATTCCTCTAATCGTCTTTAGTCAGGTAGAATGTGTGCTGTGTAGAACAGCTGTTACATTCGTGTTGTAAGCAACGATCGTATCAATTTTAAGTCAATTATAGGCTTTAATATATTGTATTACGGCAATTTACCGAATTTACACCTAGTATTTTTCAAATAATGAAAACATTTAGTGTTGCTATGGAAGTGATACAGTTCCTAACCGCTTGCCGAACACTCTTGTATCGTACTCGACCGTATCAGGTGAAGTGGCTGTACGAAACCACGGAAAAAGCATTGTACCGTTTGTTGACGCTGTTATAACATCACTGAGCAAATATCACAGGGAATGCGATTTGTATGAAATACTTCTGTATGCACAAAGATATATTGAAAATGAAAAAATTCCTGTCGGCAAAAATGGACAATTCATGAAGGCGTCACATCAACAAACACTAACAAAAAAACTTTTTTTTCACAAAGAATCAGCACCCGAAAGTCATAAAATATCTGTTCTACATAATACTTTGTCCGTCGGCAAAAATTTATAATTTAACAGTCATGCGCATATTGGGTAGCCTAGCTAGGCCTAGTAGCTAGCTACTCATTTTCACTTTAATTCTAAATTTAAAGAGAACGGCTTGTGATAATTAAAAACGGCCAACGGATTTGAATAAAAAAAAATATTTTACGTTTTTATATGGGAGAAAATTTTTTTTTTTTTTGAAAATTTTCGATACGTTTTCGTCCGTCGAGGACGCGGGTTAATTCGGTAAAACTTGCAAATCACCCCATTAAGAGAACAAGGACAAGGCTTTAAAATAAAATAAAAAGCAAACAAATCCGTTCATTGTATAGCGCGCTATAAAAAAAGTGGGTAGCTAGCTACCCCAGATGCGCATGACGGTTATAATAAACTCGATGTGCATGACTGTTAACATAAACTTCACAAGATCGTACAATGCATTTGTTGTAAAAATGGTTTAAATTGCTATTTTTAGTTTGATAAACCAGTTATTTGCCAATATACAATACAATGTTATTAAAACTTAAATTAAAATTTATTGTAAATAAAACAGCTGCGTTATAATTAAATTCGCATTCATTTTTCTTCTATAAAACTTCACTCTTTTGAGCGGAGGCGCAAGTTATTCAAATTTGATTCAGCCATTTCGGCGCGTTCTTGAGCTTCGTCAACTTCGTGTTGAATTTTTCGATATCGGCCTAAATTAATCGACGCATTTTCCTCGGCTTCCTCAGCTTGCAATTTGTACGTTTTGACTTTATTTTGAAGTGTATCGGACATATCTTGCAGTCGTTGCAGTGACTTTTTGTCCTCATCGGCTTGGTAAACAACTTCTTTATGTTTTCGTTCTTGTTTACGTTGTTGTTTTTGGATATCTGCCGTTTTTCGCTGTTCGGTTTCGAGGTCTGTTTCGAGGTCACGGAGTTTGGCCTCAAGTTTCATAACCATTCTCTTACCGCCTTTCAATAGAACCTGTTCAGCTTCGTCCAATCGGGCTTGCAGTTCTTTGCAGTTCGTCTCCATATTTTTCTTCTATAAAACTTCACTCTTTTGAGCGGAGGCGCAAGTTATTCAAATTTGATTCAGCCATTTCGGCGCGTTCTTGAGCTTCGTCAACTTCGTGTTGAATTTTTCGATATCGGCCTAAATTAATCGACGCATTCTCCTCGGCTTCCTCAGCTTGCAATTTGTACGTTTTGACTTTATTTTGAAGTGTATCGGACATGTCTTGCAGTCGCTGCAGTGACTTTTTGTCCTCATCGGCTTGGTAAACAACTTCTTTATGTTTTCGTTCTTGTTTACGTTGTTGTTTTTGGATATCTGCCGTTTTTCGCTGTTCGGTTTCGAGGTCTGTTTCGAGGTCACGGAGTTTGGCCTCAAGTTTCATTACCATTCTCTTACCGCCTTTCAATAGAACCTGTTCAGCTTCGTCCAATCGGGCTTGCAGTTCTTTGCAGTTCATCTCCATATTTTTCTTCATGCGCTTTGTGGAGGTTAAAACAAATTATTTTCTCATTAATTGNCTAAAAATATGATAAAACGAACTTATGATACACCTATACCGTATACTGTACACAAGGTGCGCAGTTAACATCTACCCTCTTACGCGCCACTTTTGGAATTAACTGCTAGTTCAGGAAGCCGCAAAGGGTGTCAGTTAACTGCGTACCCCGTTTTTTATAATATATACCACCTGCGCCGTTCTCTGGCGGACCGCTTGTTACGTTATAGAGGTCAGATAACGGCGCTGTCTTTGACATATTCAGATATGGTTTTCTGGAAAAGTATTGCTCAAAATTTGGCGCGGGTGTACATTAAAGTTAACTAATAGTTTCAAATACGAGAAACTGAAAAGATCGTAGTAGGATCGAGTGTCGAAACGACTGATACAATTTAAACCTTTCCTGTAAATGTGTGCCTTGATCTTGTTCTTTTTTCAACTCTTCGGACATTATAGCGGCATCGGTTAATGCTTGTTTTGCCTTTTCTTCGGCTTCAATAGCAGCCATCATGGCTTCCTCGGCTTCAACTTTGTAAGTCGCCAAAGTGGCTTCAACTTTTTTCTTCTGGTTAACCAAAGCTGAATTTTGAACATGTAACATTGTTGCGCGTTCGTTTGACTCCAAAAGCTCCGTTTCCGCTTGTTTTCGCGCTCTTTCAGCGGATTCGACGGCTGCCCTCAACTCCTCAACTTCGGCGGTCTGCAAACCAACGCGGCGTTCAGATGTTTGAAATTGTTCTTGAAGCTCATCTCGATGACGTTCTGTGTCGTCAAGTTTAACTTGTTTGTCTTTTAGCTCAATACCTAACGATTTGGACTGGCGTTGTGCGTCGTCGGCGTGCCGATTTGAATTTTTAAGTTGAATCTCCAAATCACTATAATCAGTTTCCATTTTCTTTCTTTGACGAACTGATTCGCCGCGAGCCTTAATTTCCGAGTCTAAATTTGCCTAGATCAGAGATGAAAAAACGTGTTCTCGAAACGAATGTTATAAACCCCATATAACCACTTATTTTTCTACCAAAAGGGCTAAAAGAGTTATGAAATAATTCAATATTGGTAGAACGATTAGAAATAGGAATCCGCTAAAATGAAATAACTAAATGTTGGTTAAATAAGTGATAATATAATGAGTGACATAATTTTTTTATAAGTTGCGCTTGATTTTTTTCATGTGATTGTGTGATTGGTTGTAATTTTTAAAGTTTATCGACTTCCTTATAACAAAGCCTCTATAACACGGTTAGCTTTATACAACAAAAGTTCAAACATACTAATATACTAATTGTAAAAGTGAAATTAGGAAATTTTTCTTTATCGAGCCCCGTGTACACAAAACTGTAAATCACA
>SCLG01000623.1:35614-51928 GCA_004367875.1 Oikopleura albicans
TTTGCTTTGCTTGCTAAACTTTTTTGCCACAATTTTTGATCAGGCATTTTCATGAGGCCGCCATATTTCTCGGGTAGGTCTTTGCGCGGAATGGCTTCGTAAAGTTTGTCCATACTTTCGCCACTTGAGCAAGGTTTAAAAACATCTATGTATGACAGGAACAAAAAATAAGCGAGGAATGAGGACACCCCGGTCAGACCGGCACCGCGGTCTTTCGTAGCAAACGTTTTTAGGGTAAAATCTCCGAAAAACTAATATTAGACCGGTAGGTATCTAGGACCTAGATTCTAGGTTATATCATCTAGCTTTTCTTTTGTATTTTCTCCAAAAAAAGTTCACTTGCACTTTCTCCAAAAAAACTTTTCTTGTATTTTCGGCCCGGCCGTTTGCAGAACGCTTTTGTCCGATAATAACAATGCAAAAACGTTTTAAGCGAACAGGTTTGTTTAGAAATATACTATTATTTCTTTAAAAAAATTTTGTTGTGATAAATAAATTCTACGAAAAAGACCTGTAAAAGACCACGGCTCCCGAATTGGTACAAAATATTTGCTTCAAATATTGATTAAACTTTGTTAACTTTTATAACGTTATTAGAATAGGGCACTGTGAGTGCCACAAAAAACGGTAAGCGAGAATGAAAATGCGAACGGTGCCGGGTTAATCAAACTTTTAAACCCTGAGCTTGAGACCATTATGATTCGGTCCTGTATCTTTTTTGACAAAAACTTTTTGAATATGTTGTGTAACGTTAGGATCCATCCAGGACACTAAAATAATTAACATGCGCACTAGAAACTGTTAACGATTTTTGACTAGATTCCGATTCGGAATTTCGAAATATTCGGGATTAACCCAAAATCACCAAAGTTTGCCATGGTATGGTGGTGTTTTGTCCGTCTGATAAACTCGCGTAACGTCGAAATATGCCATAAATTATGACTCATAATTTATGGCCCATAACGCTATCAATTTGACAACGGAGTGTTTCGCGGTAAATTAATTGGGTTGGCTTGCCCGATATTATATTTGTTTAAAAAATGTGGAATTATGGCTTACATTAATAAACGCTGATTTCCGTGTTCTGAATGGATAAGCTTGTTCCATGCGACCACCCATTCGAGCTGCTTTCATTCCCATTGATTTAACATGTGCCCAGGTTATTCCTCCGTGATCTCCAATAAATCGTGCTCCATTCACTTGCACTGATTCACTAGAATGTTTTATTTTTACATGTATGCAACAGAAAATTTTGCAAAATATAATTTCGTATTTTTCATTTAAAAACTGAAATACTACGTATATCATGATAGATTCTGCAAGTACGGTATAAATGATACGTAATTTACGCGGTGCGAGTCTAAACAAGTCAGTATTTTTTTACTCTACGGTTAGACCCGAATGGACCCGATTGGACCCAATTTTTTAGGGTAGGGTCCACTTTATTTTTACCTCATTATTTTGACAAATAAAATTTAACAATGTTAGTTTATAAAGATATGTAAAGACGCCATAAAAACGCCAAGTGTGGGACAAAATGGAACGTCGAATATTAGCCATTTTTATTTTCCGTGCGTTATTTTCCTTCTATGTTACTTCCTTCCACGTACAGTCCCTACCTAGTTAACGGGTACCTACTTAAGGGGTATTACCTAGTTAACGGGTACGATTTTCAGGATTTTTTTCCTAACTAGTTAACGGGCACAAATATTTTCACGGAAAAATGTCTAAAAAGTCTAGTTTTTCGTCCTTTTGAGGTGCTGGGAGTTAAAATTTCAGTGTGGTGTAATGTATTTTTGTAATCAGTAAATCCAAGTCTATAAGATAAATAGCGTTTTTAGACGATTTGAAGACTTTGAACACATATTTGACTAACCCTATGTCACCAACGGTTGGTGACCAACCTACCTAGTTAACGGGTACACTACTTTATCAACTTTTATTTCAATGGATTTTGTAAACTTAGACCGCTCAAGAAAATTCCCTAATTCGTACCCGATATTTATAATCAGAAAACAGCATTAAAATATCAAAAAAGCAAAAATCACACATTTTGTGGATTTTTTGGTGGAAGGTCCCCCAGCCTACCTAGTTAACGGGTACCTACCTAGCTAACGGGTACGATTTTCAGATGTCAAGATACCCGTTAACTAGGTAGGGACTGTAGTACAACACAAAGTCGAGACTCATTACTTTTTCCTGTTTGCTAAAAAAACAATCATTCGGTTTGCCAACTTTAATGGCGAACAATAGAACAAAAGGCGGTTCTTTTCCTTTTTAGTTTTTCTTTTCTCTTTTGTTTTCGTCCATCCAGAGATATGATTTACACCCCCTGGGTCCAATTTGGGTCCATTTGGTTTGGATTGGGTCCGATTTTATTACGATTCTTGCCGACCTCTTAGTTTGAACACCATCATACTCGACAGAGACATAGTTACCGGCCCACGCCCTTTTCCAGACTATGCGCTTTTTTCGGAAGATGTTGAAGACGAAATAACGCTAGTGGATTTTAAACAGTAAATAGTAAATTTCAAAAACAAAAATATGTTGCAACAAATTTATGATAAAAACCGTTCGGTATAATTTATACCGTCTTATAATCACTCTCCTTGTCCGGGTTGATCATTTCAAAAAAACCATTTCTGATGGCACATACCCAATTTATTTTAAAATATGTTCAAAATTTGCGTTCTACATTAAACAATTAATGCTACGGTAACAATTTTACCCCATACAGTAATTTCACCGATCGCCTAAAGAAACAAAATTACAAAATAGACACAACTTTTCATAAATAACAACTAATCGTTCAACTTGTACTCAATTTTATCAACATACTCTAGCAAGAAGTATTCCCGCATGAACGCTCCCGCTACGTGTAGCTCATGTCCGGGTACAACAGCCGGGTCCCATTTGGCCACTGACGAGGTAAAAACCAAAACGCCGTTTTCATCTTTCCCAAGCACTTCGATAATACTGGGTGGAGTTTTTTTTATTAAACGCTTTCTATACAGTCTAAAGTCTATAGACTATAGAACAAATAAATTTATTCTTTATGAAATAAAATCCAAATATTTCACATTTTCCCGCGGGAACGGGCGGGAGCGGGAGGGAGTTTGTTTAAACAGGAACCATTTTCCCGCGGGAAGGGAATTTTTTTTTAATTTGGCACGGAAAAAGGCGGAATTGGGGTTTGAACGGGAACGGGAGGGATCGAGAAAAATTTTTTTGTCATTTTTTACACTGGTCGTTATACCATAAGTTATGGTCCATAACTTTTCATAAAAATACGATTTGTTGTTTTACACTTTAGGTTTTGACAAAAACAAATTGAATGCAAAACTCGTGCCCATTTTCAAAGACTTTTTTAACGGTTTCATAATTGAAACACGTAAAAACTTCAGGCCAATCACGTTGCAGCTCAAAAAATTTTTGAATCCGATCGGCAGCTCGTTCAACATCAAATTTGGCTACACGCAAATAACGAATCAAAAATCCATCATCCAATCGGTCCCAGCAGATAGCTGGAATATTCGAATTTGCTTTAGCGGTTTTTTTTATCTAAATTTANAAAAATCAAAAAGTCAATTTTTCGTGATTTTGGACGAGCGCTGCACCGGAAGTGGTAAGTCCGATGCTTACCAGACATATTCGAGTACACCCACCGATATGTCATCAACATTTTCGCACAAAAAAATTCGACCTATGACGTCACGTGACGTCTGTAAGTGTTCCACAATGAAGGGACCTATTTGGCCTTTTTGGCCTCTAAAATGCTCTCTAGCGCCAAAACGTGTCTCCTCTTTCAAATTTTTTATTTCACCAACGTAATCTACGCATCAAACTGCATCATATATGTTAGTTTCAGAGAATTCTATTTTTTTCCGTGCACAAAAGTCTGAAAAGTCTCATTGTCGGACAGAACGATGGAAATTATGAAATATAACGGATAATCCGTTATCTAATTTAGAACGAATGGTCTAGAAACGGTTGGGAGTTTAGCCTCAAATAATACTCGATCATTGATGGGCCATCATGTGAGATTAAGAGTTTATAATTAATCTTTTATTATTTATGTACGTTATACAATATTATACACATTTGTACACATTTGTACGTAGCACATTTTTTCCGAATTCTAGAAAAAATTTCAATAGTGAAATACACCACCTAACCATGTGAGTTAACACCATTTGGGTTAACAGTTTGCATTTGAGATAACAGTTTGCAGTTGAATTAACACTTTTTTATCCCTTTTTTCCAGTATTTCCGCCTACGGACTACCCTTTTGGGTTAACAATTTGCAATTGAGAATCTCAATTTGAGATAACACTTTTTTGGATATTTAGCACATTTTTTATCAGTTCTGAAAACTCACAATGGACATTGCATATATAAATGTTGAAGGTCACACCAGGTCAGCCGCTATTTCCACCCCGTTATTTTTCAAAATTTTCCGCTCGTCCCCTTAACTCTTTTGAAACCTTTTTCCAGTTTATCCGTGAACACTAAGTAATTTTTTTCGAGTTTGATAACATAAAAGGATAACAAACAGTTTTTGTCAAAATAATCATTTGAAAAATAACGATTTTTTTTGATTTTTTTCGTTTCACCTTTTTCGGAAAAAATGTGTTAACTCACATGGTTAGGTGGTGTAGATATTTGTCAACCGGTTTTGCTCTCTAGCACCATAACTAGCATTTTTTTTTTGCATTGTTGGAGTCCAACCGTTAGACTCAAGAGGCAAAACTACGCCAGATAAGATAGTTTTCATGAAAAAAGTTTTCTTCCCGGACAGTCTCAAATTATAAACTTCTCTGGACTTAAAAAACCACCTTTGCACACTTTTCGCAATTCTTTAATTTTATCATCTCTTGTAAGCGGGTCTTCATTTAATTCTTTACGAGCTTTTGCTAAATCCTTTTCCGATAAAGTTGATTTGAAGCNATAAAAGCAATATTTTATTGGTTTTAATCGGCAGTCATCCTCGCGGATGCACACGGAAGAATAATGTTGGTACTAAATTTTTTGCTTTCGGTAATACGCATGAGCGGTTACAAGTTGCGCCGCAATACGCGGAAAACAAATCAATCAAAATCACTACACCGTTATCTAATTTAGAACGAATGGTCGAGAAACGGCTGAGAGTTTAACCTCATTTGCATATGAATTAACACCTTTTTCGGAAAAAATGTGTTAACTCACATGGGTAGGTGGTGTAGACATTTGTCAACCGTTTTTGCTCTCTAGCACCATAACTAGTATTTTTTGGCATTGTTGGAGTTCCACCTTTAGACTCAAGAAAACTACGCCAGATAAGATAGTTTCCATGAAAAAAGTTTTCTTCCCGGACAGTCTCAAATTATAAATTTCTCTAAACTTAAAAAACCACCTTTGCACACTTTTCGCAATTCTTTAATTTTATCATCTCTTGTAAGCGGGTCTTCATTTAATTCTTTACGAGCTTTTGCTAAATCTTTTTCCGATAAAGTTGATTTGAAGCCCATTTGAGATGAGTAAATGGCAGGAATTGATAACGTGTTCGTGTTCGTGCAAAATTAGACTCTGTAAACAAAACATTTTTTTATGTACCTATTTTTGTATTTGCTTCATGCGTAATAAATATTGAACAGTGCATTTTTCGAGAAACTTTATTTGAAATCAATACTTCATTTTAGTCACCGGAAATTCAAGTCTTGCATGAATTTGATCGTTTTTGGGATAATTTTCTACTACCTTAAATTAAGGTCCTTAGTTCTAGATGAATAAACTTAGAATTTAGAGATGAAACCCTTTTTACTGTTTTAGTCGCATGAAAATCGGCTGCGCGTTTCTACTGTACTCTGCGTGTCAGCTGAAAATCCGCCACGAAACGCATTTTTGTAGCTCGACTTAAATTAAGTTACTTTAATTAAGTTAATGGTCTCGCGCGGACAATAGTACGTCAAAATTGTCCGTGCAACAAAAAAAAAAAGAAAAAGAAATTGCTATTGTTGTTTCGCGTTGCTAGGCTACGCGGCCAATCCAAATGGGCAGCGCGATACAAACAAGCTGTTGCGCGGGCAATCAAAATTAGCAGCGCCAAAAAAATAAACTGTTGCACGGACAATTTATATTATAGAATTTATATTTGGTTTGGTCAATACACCACAACCGTATAAGACTCTGGAAGAAAGATTTCAAGGAAACACTGATTGCAATTTCGTCTGACATTTTTTTTTCTAAACCAGGTGCGCTTTTATCATTCAAAACTAAATTGTAAAAAAAATGACATAACGGTGTGTGAATTTTACCTACGCATGGACTGTATGATTCATACAGTATGATAAGTCTGTAACTGAAAACGGAAGTTTCCGAAACAATTTCAAGGAATGCAGTACTCCCACGAATTCTAGATGACAGACAAGTTTTTAGACTAAACTCTGCTGGTTTTTAGTTTTTTTTTATTAGACAATTTTGCTAATTGAATTTTTCTGAACTTTGCTAAATGAAATTTACTGAATAAAATTACTGGAAAATTTGAGATACTATCATTGATTATAAATTATAATCATAAATAAATTATAATTTATAATTTGTCAATGATAATTTTTGATGATTTATCATAAATTATTTTAGCAATTGCCCTGAAATCATGATCAGCCAATGAGAATACTTTCTCATAACTTTTTGGGCAACAAGTGGAAATTTAATTTTACACAAAAAAATAATCTATGGCTCAAACGCTACCATTTGAGTGCAAAAAATTATGAGAAAGCCCGCGAAAATGGGGATTTATGGGCCCTTTGTAATTGGAGACTTTGTCGTATAAGGCATTCTCATTGGCTGATCATGATTGCAGGGCACTTGCTAAAAATTTTAGTTATTATACACCGGGTGCGGAGTTATCAGGCGGGTTTCGCGAATAAAATACCGCCTGATAACTCCGTAGGGTGCCTGATAACTCCGCAGGGCGTAGGCGGAAAACTGAAAAGATTTTTGGGGAAAAAACCCGCCTGATAACTCAACGAGCGGGAAAACCCGCCTGATAACTGTGCGCCTGATAACACCGCACCCGGTGTACATGATTATTATACATCATACATATGTAACTTATGATAAATCATCAAAAATTATCCTTGAAAAATAATAATCAATGATAGTATCTAAAATTTTCCAGTAATTTTATTCAGGAAATTTCATTTAGCAAAGTTTAGAAAAATTCAATTCGCAAAGTTGTCTAATAATAATAAAAAAAAAACTAAAAACTAGCAGAGCGTAGAAACATAATCTTGCTAATGATCTTGCTAAATCATTTCATTGACGCTATTGACCAATCAGAGTTCGTTGTTTTTTTATCGATCTCGAAATTGGGAAAGAAACGAAATCTGATAAATAATAAAAATTAAGTTACACGTCATTAACCCAGAGAGAAACCCAGAGAGAAAACAAAAAAGATTGGAGAAAACAGTTGAGATTGTTCGCCAACAGAGAAATGTATGAATTTTTTATGGGTTTTTAGGGTTAGTTTTTGTTAACGGATTTTGTGGGGAACGATTTTTTGACTCACAACCGAAAATTTCGATTCGAAATCATAAAAAGGGGACAATATTGAAAATTTTCATATTGCACAATTAAAAAGATCCTCCAAATAATGACTACTCAGGGTGCGCCGTTAACAGGCAGGTTTTGGTCCGAAAAATATCCAGCAATAGCAATGCTAATATAGCATTATCTAAGGACTACGCATTGAGCCGTTAACAGGCATATTTGCCGTTAACTGGTGGCTTACAAAATTAGGCTGCCTGTTAACGGCGCACCCTGTGTATTTTCCAGATAAATTAACATAAGAAAACTTAAAAAAATCATTATTCGAATAAAATTTTTTACCGTAAAGCATAGATAACAAAATCTTTGTGTTTCAAATTCTACAAGGGTCGCCAAAAAGTGCATTTATGGTAAAGTTCGTTTTTTGACCTTGACCGTTTATCTATCCCTCTATGTGTTTACTGGGCCCTTAATTATTTCTCTAAATGACTACATAAACATAAAGTTAAAATAAGCGTATTTTTGATCAAAGCAAAAAAAAAAGCTTGATTCGTGCTCAATGAGCAGCAAAACTAAAAAAAACTAAACGCTGATAATCACGTGCCAAATAACGGCATTTGGCCCGGAGGAAGGCGTGTTCGGAATTGTATTACAAGACAGTTTTTATGCCGCATGTTCTCTCGGCCTTAAGCTAGCCACACGCCGCCCGCCATCAGATATTGCCATCACGCAAATAAAAAAAAAGCTACGAAACACAAAAAAATCATACCCTCTGAAAATCATGTCAAATTTTTCGACTTTTTTTTTCCCATGTTTTACCAATTCAGAATGGATCAGTTGGCTGATCGAGAGAGGAAAGATGCGGAAATCAACAAAGGTAGTGTTTTTGAAACAAAATTTCATATTCGTTAAAAATTTCGGTAAAAATTTCGTTTCGATAAATTTTGTATAGTGGTTTGTAAGGGGAGGAGTTATAAGGTCCGATATTTCAGACTTCAGTTCAGCAATTTTCCTAAAAACATGTTTTTTGCTCAATAACTACATGCAGTGTTTGAAAAGTTGGCCAAATTTCCCCACCGCCCAACGCAAGCGTTGGCCAACGCTCGGTTTTTTCCCAACGCAAGCGTTGGCCAACGCTTGAATTTTTCCCAAAATGTCAAAGTCCAAAAGTTGCAACTTTTTTTATTCTAGAAAATTATTAGAAGCGATCAATTATTTCTCCCCGGTCTCATTATTTTCCAAAATAAAAAGTTGCAGTTTTTGGAGTCCGATGTATAATAGAAAAAATCATGCATTCTGTAAATCAGAAAATTTTGTAGAATTTTTTTTTCTTTTTTTTTTGGATTCAAAATAGATCAATTCGCTGATTGAGACAGGAAAACTGGGGGACCTCAACGAAGGCAATGTTTTTTAAAAGTTTTTTTTTGTAGATTATTTTATACTGGTTTGTTAGGGGCTGATTTATTGCTGACCTTTTAATTAGACCATAATTTTAAGAAAATATGACAACTGAAAAGTTTTGAACCGGACTATTTTTTAAGTATTTGCTTTGGTTTTATAAATGTTTTTCTGAACACTTTTCAAGCATTGGAGCTCGCGAATAATATACTGCAAAAGTCTGATAGGGAAGAACCGCCGACTGAGGAAGAAAACATTGATCATCTTTTAGGTAAATTTTGTCCGGTTCATTCCGGAGAATGCAGATTTCAGAGACAACTGTTTATTGGCTAGGCGTTAGGGCTGGTAGGCGTCTGTAAGAAATTTAGAACTTATTTTGTGTTGGTTATATAGACTTATATTCAATCTTATATTTAATCGGATTTTCCGCGATTACGTATATCGTATTTTAAAATTCAAAAATAAATTCGACCCCTTTTCATTAATTAGCCGAAATTGAGGTTGTTCCAATTAGGTATACCTAATTATATGTGATTTTTTGTTCTAGGCCGTCGGTTTCTAAAACTTTAAAAAAAATTAGTTTGTATCACGTACAGACTAAGCTTATATAGGGTTATTTGGTGTTTTGAACCTAACAGTTTGCTATTTACCTGCGCCCCCAAATAAGCCGGTGCCATTTAGCTTGCGTGAAAAAAAAATAAAAATGTTTTTTCTGTTGTTGTCAGAGATGGTAAAGAGTATTGACGTTGAGTCAGCGATTCGTAAAAACAATTTACTTGACCTTGACGAGCGGACGGAATTTGCGGCTCAACTTGAAGAGATCGAATCCAAGGTCGACGATGTTGATATTGGTCGCCTAGAGCAAGATTTGCAGGAAAGGGCTATTAAACCTAGCTAATATAACCGATTACAGGGGGTCTGGTCATAAGGTGTGACCGTTATAAGGTGAAGTCATATTGTTTGCACTAAGGTCAAGTCATTTTTTTCAAGATAAATCATGTCTTTTTTCACTTTTTTTGAGTTTAAATTTAGAACTCGACATATACGCTTAGAACGACAGGGGTAAACATTTTACACAGGGGTAATTATTTTTTTTTAGAAATCATATCTTTTTGGACTTTTTTTTTGCACTAAGGTCAAGTCATTTTTTTAGAGTGCATTAAGGTCAAGTCATTTTTTGGGGCTTGACCTTATAAGGTTCTGGTTATAAGGTCAAGTCCCAAAAAATGATTTTTGCTATTTTTTTATAAAATCTTCATGGGAAAACTGGAATTTTATTATACACGCGTTGTTGGTTATAAGGTCAGCCCTTAGACCGCTATAAGCTCAAGACAGTTTTTTGGCACTAAGGCCAAGTCAGTTTTTTAATTTTGGCGTGTTGTTTGTGCATTATCGTCAAGTCAAGTTTTTATACCTTGACCTTAGAATCAACAATACTTGTATATCTTTTTAACGCCTTCTATCGTGTTGTTTGGCGAAGTTTTAGAGGATGGTTAGTTATAAGGTCTTAATGAAAAAGGACCATAAGACCCTAAATGTATTTTCCAAATACTCTGTGTATTCTTCCAGATTTAGTCCAAAAATGTTTTCGGTTTTTTAGATTCTTATAAGGTCTTATGATCTTGTTATCCTTGACCTTATTACGACCCCGTCTATAAGCAATAATTAAATTTTAAAAGTGACTCCTACTAAGGATAGCCCTGTATAGATTGATTCCCGTGTCCCAGTAGAAGGACGAGAACGTTTCCTACGGGCTCGATGTCGAGTTCTCCAGGAAGAAGTTTCTAGATTACAAAAGCAACTTCAAAGCGCAACCGATAAATATCAAAAAGTGCGGCGAGAGGATCAAGAAAAATCCGATGAACTCAGCAAATTGACAAAAACTACCGATCGACAGCGGAAAGAAATCGACAAACTTAAAACGAGTTAGTCATCGCTTTTTTTTCTTCTAATCTTGTTGATGTTGAAAACAAATCATGTAACTTTTTTTTCTAATTTAAAGCCTCGGCCAATGATACGTCGAAGAGGGAGGATGCGGAAAAACAAATATTGCATTTTAAACGTGAACTTGATGACTTGAAGCGAGCGAAAAAAACGGAAAAAAATCAAAAACAAAACGACGTTCGACTTCAACGGGCGCTAGATGAGGTAATTTTTTAAAGAATTTTTTTTCGTTTTTTAACTCTCAGGGGAAGGACTTTTTGATAACCCGTAGGGGAAATTGTGTTTAAAATTCACAATAATTCGCAATAATTCTGGTAAAACTGGTAAAGCCAAGTTGTAGAGCTCGTCAAACTACGTCGATCTGACTATCTGACTAAGAAATTTATTTGGGCTACCAGGGCCCCATAGAGAGCTGTTTCAAATATCCAACCTAGGCAAAAAATACCACGAAAGGAATTTTCTCGAAAAGTTGAGTGGGGTCAGCAATACCAATTNTGCCCTACGGGGCCTCCTTATGCCTTAAATCGACGAAAAACCAAGTCGTGTGCATATATGCGAGTTAACGAAGAGTTGTTCAGAAACTAGTCTCATCAGACAATTTAGTATAACCAGACGTCGGCAGAAATTGATTTTTTTGTACAGGGGGGTCTGGTTATAAGGTCACAAAAGGATCAAATGTTAGAAAATTTTTTTTTAAATAGCATTACGGTCAAGGCATTTTTTTTTTCAAGTGCATTAAGGTCAAGTCATTTTTTTCAAGTGCATTAAGGTCAAGTCATTTTTTTCGGGCTTGACCTTATAACCAGACCCCCCTGTACCCTATCCTACCTTACCTGTAATTTAACACGAATTTCAATCAATTTTTTATCGATTTGAAATAAAGATGCTGGTAATACATTGGCTAAGTTTTTGGAACGATGTACCTCCCATAGAGCCTTGAACTTGAATAAAATCTAAATTTATATACGCTACTAGTCTTACAATACTCAAGATTTTTTTATTTTTGTTTTGGTAACCGAAGCCTATCAATAAAGCGCACCATCTTGTTGTCTCCGATTTGCGAATCAAGGTCTAAGATGTGTTTGATTTTTCACGAAATATACATAAGTAAGAATACATAAACATTTGTTTTCTAGGTTCAGCGATATAAAACCGAAATGGCCGAATTGGTGCGAAAAAATCGGGACCAGGGCACTGTCACACGGCACCAATTTGACGAGTTAACAAAGGAAAGCACAAAGCTAAAACGCCTGGGTTCCGAATACAAAACCGTCATCCAAAAACAGTCGAAGCTAATCGAAATTTTGCGCAGTAAATGTACACACCTTGAAGCTGCTCGTGTTCTAGAATTCACCGAGGAGGAATTCATTCGGGCCCTTGACTGGCAAAAATAGCCACATTTTGGAAATAGAAGTGTGCCCGAAAAGTAACACTCCTCTTATAAGATGGGCTGGTTATAAGGTCTGAGATTTGGGCGCCTATGAGGTCATGTGGTTTTTTGCTCTAGGGTCAAGTCAGTTTTATGAGATAAAAATACTTTCTGTTTCGAGTTTTTTGAAGGCGCACATGCTCTAAAAAAAAACTACCAATTTTTGACGCAACATTTTTTATAGCTTGACCTTATAGTCAAAACTCCCATCTACCTGTATATTTTACTGGATTTACTTTCTATATTTTTGTATAAGATAGATGATTTTTTTTTAATTTCAAAGCATTACTTTACAAGTCTGATTTTTTTAGACTGACCAAAAAAAGTAAAAACAAAAAAATGCCGGCATCGTCCGAAGTGGAAGAAAAAAAGTTGAAATTGAAGGAGCTGATTAATAGCAAGAATGATTTGGAAGAATTGATTCAGGTCTACAAGGAGCAAGCAATGTTCAACGAGCCACTTATTGACGCCCAAGGATTTCCGAGGGCCGATATTGATCTGGTCGCCGTTCGAACCGCGCGGAATAAACACGTTTGCACCCAAAATGACCACAAAGAAATTATGAAAAAAATTGAGAGACAATTGGAGGAGTACCACCAATCACAGAGGAATAAATCGACAAAGCCGAAATTTTCGGATCAAGAGCCCAACAAGGAATGGACGCCTTTTGCGATTGTGCATCAAGTAAAGGTTTGCTACAGTTTTAATTGTATTCAATTTGGTTTTATATTTTACGGTAAAATATTGTTACATATGTTATAACACTTTTGACTATATTTTTTCTCGGATGTAGAAACACGATTTATATAAAGAAATTATTAAACCGAAAATAAAACAACAACATCTATTAAAATTTTGTCGGGGTCTTTGAAATCCTGTTTTTTACGTTTGTTTTTTGGATGAAGTTTATTACCAGGCTAATTGAATGTCTAGTTATCCATCGTGGCGGGCCTTTTTTGACTAATATGAGAGAGCACGATCTCAAGCAGCATAAAATTGTTCAAAGTATAAACTGGGCAACGTATAATATGAATGAAGGGGTATTTATCGGGATTTGTTTTACCAAGCCCGTCATAAGAAGGTGTGATTCTAAATTAATTAAATAATTATGGGGTAAGTTTATTAGCATGATGGTAACAGTTCCATTTAGCCATTGTCACCGGCCTTTTTGGCTAATCTGAGAGAGGGCGATCGCATTGTCCAATTTGAGGGGATAACGGTCGATTCCTTTCAAAATCTGCCGCAGATCGCTGCCCTACTACGCTCCAATGAAAACAAGGAGCTCCAAATTTACGTGGATCGTGATGACTCCAGTGAGATCGTAAAATGCACTTTAATTCCACGAAAATGGGACGGCCTGGGCCTCCTGGGCGCCACAATCAATCTCTACCACTGAAAAAAAAATCTTCATTTTTTATTGTTCATATATCTTCGCTTAAGTACCGCCGTTCAATCGTTTTGAACAAAAAATGTGCAAATTGTATATTATGCATATAAATAAGGTCGTTAAGAACCTGATAAAATTTCAAAAACCATTCAAAACATGTCGTTTTTGGTTGTAAAAAAAGATATTTCAATTTTTGTCTCAGAATTGCTCCATTCCTACGATAAGTCGACACAGAGGTTTTGTTTTTAATTAAAATAGGAAAATTTCACTAGTTGGAGTATTTCACGTAAATTTATAAAACCCTAAACCGTCAATTTTTGGAGTAATCTAACTTTTATTGACCGGCACTGCTGGTTTCGAACGCAAATACAGTCCTTAACATTTATCGGACGCTTAGTCATTTCTCGGACGCTTTTTTGGCCAAAATGGGGTCATTCTAATAAAAAAATGACCTCTTTTGTGACGATGCTCATTTATCGGACGCTATTTTCGAGAACCGAAAACGTCCGATAAACGGTTAAGGACCTGATTCGTTCAGTGGAAAATTTGCCCTGAAGTGTCTTCAAGTAATAGTCTAGACAATTTCAAATTTCTACTTTTCAAATTATAGACTATAATTTATAGTGCCGAAAGTGTCAATTTAACGTATTGAACGCGTTGTAATTTTGAAAATTTTGATAAAAAACGACTTTTTTGCTCTGAAAAGCTTTTTACTGATTTTTATTTGTATTTTAGATTAGTGGTTTGCGTCTAATGTCTGACGCAAAGTATTCCCCCTTAGGTAAATTAAGCGCGCTCCAACAAATGCAGGTAAATAAAGTCCTTTCAAATAAGGAAGTCTTCGAAAGGAAGTCTAGCTTCGGACCTTCAGATATATATTTAGGAGGTACGATTTAGATGGTGATACTTTTTTTTTTCATTCCGGTGTAATTTTAGCATATAAAAATTGCGCTGGTATGGAAGCCGAAAATATATTTATTTTCGGTTTCGTAGTTTTAGATTAGGAACCAGTTAAGAGGAACACAAAAAACATTTTCAAACGGACTTTACCATATGTTATTTTTAGAATTGTGGGTGCGGGAACGTGGCCATATTGCTTAGTGAAAAAAATCACATGAAATACGTATATTTTTCAGAAATTTTGTGAGAACCTGACCCTTCGGTATTTTTGCCATCAATTATGAGCATGTGACGATTTTTTTTTATTCGGGTGAAAACGTCACGTTTTCGTGTCCACAACTGTATTTAAAAACTAGCGTAATTTAACATAGGTTAGATGGCAGAAAAAACACAAATTAACGTCTATCTCTTATATACGCACAGAACAGGTTTATAAAAAATAGGACGGCTAATTAATACAAATAATTTTGATATTATACCGCATGATGCTCAAGCTCGGGAATAATTAAAATAATTCGTATTGTTGTTACCAAATCACCCTTGAAAAGATCATATTACATATCGGTTTAGTTTTTTCAGCAAATATCGCTTAAGCAAGGCTGTTAAAAATATAATTGACAGATATGTCTATTCGCATTTAAAAAAAAAATAATTAATATACGGTATGTAACATACCGTATGTTATATACCCCACATATTTTCATTAGGAATTATTTTTGCGTGCTTTTGATAAATATGACCCCTAGTCTTAAAATTGTAATATGACCCCTCGCCCTAAAAACGAAATATGACCCCTTTGAAAATATTTTTATACCTCCTACTTTAGTAATCAATTGTCCGTTCTTTGGAAATCGTTTTTAAATGCTTATATTAAAGATATTTTTTTACTTTTAAAATCACACGTAATTCTAAAGGATTTAAACGATTAATCTTTAGTATGCGATCAGAAATGTATCTGTAAGTAAGTAGAAAATGATTTCTGCACGTCTGTCATACAGTATATTTGTTTCTAATTTAAATATCTGCATGTCGTGATTGCGTTAGATATTACATCTATACTAAATTTGGTTTATCGTCTAGTCTTTCACTTGGAAATTAATTTTGCCATTTTTTGAGTATAAAATTATATATACTGAGGGTATCAGGAGTAAAAAACATAAAATCATGATTATTTTATGGCCAGAATAATCGGAGAGGGAGAAGCAAGGAATTGAAATATGTTATTTGTTTTAGTCCACCACACATTAGGTTAACAGATTAAAAACACATATTAAGTTAACACATTACAAAAATTGCATTAACAATTTCAATTCATGGCATATCCCTTTGAAATTATTCAAACATGAAAATAACCCTTAACGCCCTGTGATGCAATTTTTTTTATTCGTCTTTCCACAAGACTCAAATTAATCAAAAATGGCGATTTTAAATTTACCGTTTTTTAGGTGTTTTTGAAAATTGGATGATATTTTTAATATTAAATTTGACATTCAGGTTCGATTGGGAAGTACGGGAATTCGGGTTTCCCCTCTTGGTATCGGTGTTGGTCTTTTGCTGGTGATGGGTATCGGCTATTACACATTTGTTCCCCAAAACCTACCAATGCAATCAACCCGGGAGCAGGTTTCAATGAAAGGTAATGTCGCGTAACATTTATACAATTTGGTACTATTTTGGGTCAAAATAGAGGCCTTAACTCAGAAAGAGGGCTTTGATGTTGTAGTATATC
>SCLG01000624.1:0-38215 GCA_004367875.1 Oikopleura albicans
GGCACTCGCTGCGCTGCGCACGCTCAGTGCCGAATTCTCTGGTTCTCGAAAAATATACACGTACAGAACCATGTAACATTATGACCGACTGCTATGTAACATTATGACGCTACCACCCTTAATGTGGACGACTGCACTGATGTGCATGTTTCGGAAACGCGATGTGCACATCAAGAGGGTCGGAACTGTATATTAGATGGTCTGACGGTAGCGTCTGTCAAGGTTAATTACTCAACCCAATACAAAATTCTTCAACAAATAACTCCATGCGCTGTTATGTTGTTACCCGTTACCTTGTATATTTTTTTCTGCACGATAGTTGCAAGATAACGGCGCCGGAAATGTACATCCCTACATTAATGTTCCACAAGTTGAAATACAAATATACAGAGGTTATGGAAATATATTATCCCATATATGTTAAAAATCGTATGGCAAACATCTTTTAATGGTGAATTTATTATCCGACAAAATACAGTAATTATATGGGCACTGCTGTAAATCAAAGCTTCTTAATGGTCATTGGAAAAATATTTGACTGGCCGAATCTAGATGACGATTTATAATGTTTCCTAAAATAAACGATTACGGTTCTAAAATGTCATAAATGTTCCGGAAAAGCGTTACAGATCAGAAAATTAACATATTTTTGGTGACAGATGCCAAAAACCCTAGAAATAAGCACCGATTTTTTGGCTAATAAAACATTTTAAATACCCTAATATAGTCAATTATTTTAAATACATAAAGCCGGTACAGTTTATAATCGTAGAATTTTGAAGTGATACTGTAAAATTAACAGAACTTAGGCAAATAAGGGTATATTTCATGGCGTTTGGTGGTTATTCAGTCAAATTACGTAATTTACGAAGTGTTATGTAATGACTGAACAGATCTTGAATTATTTGATTTGAAAAATTAGGTGCTAAGATAAGCCAATTTTCCTTCTATCACAGTGATTTTCAAACGCGAAAGAAATAAATAATGTTACCACTTTTTGGTAACGTTGCTTGACGACGCATTTGAGGCCTATGTGACCTGTAATTGGTCATTTTTTGAAATATTTTCTTTTTTGAGCTTTAGAATTCAGAGCATTCCATTCTTTCAGCTTCATTGAGCTATAAAAAGGGCGCAATCGGATAAGGTCGAACGGGTGAAAAGGTCGAAACCCGGAAAAGGTCGAATTCGACCTTTTCTGTATTCTACCATTTAGAAGTTTCGACCTTTTCTGTATTCTACCATATCAGCGTTTCGACCTTTTCAGGTTCAAGGCCTGAAAAGGTCGAAACCTAAAAAAGGTCGAAAATTTAACTTTCTTATATCCGCGTTCTGGCGATGCTTGTTTGTTTTTTGTCGTTCATTATTTCTGGTAATNATGTGTTGTAATGTGATATATCACATTATGCAAATTAATTTACGATTCACATTATGCGAAGTAATGTGATATATCACATTACGCAGATTAATGAAGCTCTTGAGTTAGTTGAGCTTCATTAATCGCGTAGTGTGATATATTACATTAGTTTGCATAATGTGAATTGTAAATTAATTGCATAATGTGTATATATTACATTACATCATAATATGAGGTTTTTGGTAATATTAGGTTAAATTTGAAGAAATTTATTTTTCTAGGACTTTCGCCCGTATGGATACCTATGTTACGCATCATTTGTTTATTTACATATTGCCTGTCGGCAGATTACCTTTTCTCCAGAAAACACATCCCGTTTGGACGGTGTTTGTAATAAATATAATTTATAAATATACCATCCCATATGGGGTGCTGGAGCTATAATTGACGGGCTTTACGCAATCTTGATATCAATTTTGATATCTTGATATATCATTTTAAGACTATTTTTGAAAATCATTATTTTATCAAACGCCGCTATCATTAATCTGACTTAAAGCACTCAGATACCGTCAGATACTTTAAAGGGTGTGGTGCCTCATAATACCGCAGTTTGGCCAAAATAGCGTTAAAATTCAAAGATTACAAGATTACTCAAAGCTTGACACTCTGAGATCCAACAAACGGTATATTTTGAAAGAAAAAAAGTATTTTTTTGTTGTCTTCAAATTAGATTTTAAAAATTTAGCTTACTCTGGTTTTCACTAACCCCTGGGCTATTATGTTGTCACCCATTATCTTGCTATTCGTTCCGTTATGTTTTTGAGAATAGCTATCTTTGTATTTTAACACGGCGGTGCACCGGTATGTTAAACATCGCGCTGTTATCATGCAGTTTTCCCGTTGACTAAGATTATTGGTCATGCCAGACTATGGGCCATAGTTGGAAGAACTTTTATTATTTTCATTTTTTTCATAAATTACGTGATTTAGTTAGAATTTTTTTTTCCTAATTACGTGATTAATTTATATTTAACTTTCACTAAATTACGTTATTAATTTGTTTTTTGTAAATAACATTGCATAATGTTGAAAAATAACATTAAATTACATAATTTGAAGAAAAACTTCACATTACATTGCGTAATTTGGTCAAATTTTTGCATACATTACGCGAATAATAAATTTCTTCAAATTAACCAAATATTAACAAAAACCTAATATTATGGTATAAATCTTATAAGAGCTTATAACGGACATAATCTCATGCCTTAAAACCGACCTCCCTGTAGAGATTTATATGGGAATGTTTGATTGAAGCTGTACTCTTAAATATATACACAAATGATTTTATGAAAAAATCGGTATCGCTGTTTAAACGGCACAACCGGATTTGAGCCATATCTGAAAATGGCAAAAACCTGAAAACGGTTAACCGCGGTTGAAAAAAGATTTTTTTTATGCAATATTATTAAGCATTTGTGATTTCAAATTTTTTTTTTCGTTCTCAGATTTTCGTCGTTTTCTGCTTACGCCATTTTCTGTATTCGCCTAAATCAAGTTGTGCCAATTGAACTAAATGAGCGTTTTTATTTGAAGTGGAATTTGGTGGAGATTGGTATGTGATCAGTAAGGAGCGCGAAAGTTGAATGAAGTCGCGCGTCACTTTTGACTTCGGCGCCATTTGACCGATAAAGGATATAATCAAAGCGGGTTTTGCCATTACCCTGTGTAACCACTTTACCCTCGGGAGTTGTGTGATCAGAAGACCAGACATACTCGGGANACATTTATGACATTTTTAAACGATAATCGTTTTTAGGAAACGTTATAAATCGTCATCTGGATTCGGCCAGCCAAATATTTTCCAATCGCCATTAAAAAGCTTTAATTTACAGCAGTGCCCGTAAAATAACGGTATTTTTCGTAAAATAAATTCAAGATGTTTGCCATACGGTTTTGAACATATATGAGATACAGGGGGTCGACAAATAAGGCTCGCTTTGGAGGAATCGAACTGGCGGGCAAAAAATAAAAAAAAAACCCTTAGGTGATAGAGCTGCTCTTGGGAATTCCAAAAAAGTGTATAAACATATTTTTGGACCACTGGTTTTCGAGTTACCGGTCGGTTTAATTTTGTCAAAAATATTTTCATATACAATTGTCAAACTAGATAGAATTTGAATTTTTCTGGACGTTTGAAAATAAATACTATTTGTGCTGTTGCAAGTTGCAAGATAACAGCGCAGTCCGTTGGCGTTTTTTCTGAGAAACCAGCAAAACAAATCTGTATGATAAAGGAAGTTCCTTTGAAAGGAACGAACGGATAAAACTGCAAGATAAAACGGTGACAACATAACAACGCAGGGCCCCTGCGGCAGGGGGTGTATAACATCTGGTGTATAGGATTTCATACATACATTCTTCGGATAGGTATCATATATAAACATACCGTGTGATGTAGGTATGACTGACGCAATGATGCTAAAATGCCGTTAAAATGACCGGTTATGGACAGCTAGAAAAAAACAGAGGAGCGCCAAGTAAGGGTGGGTTTCGTGTTTCTTGAAATTTAATTTACATATAATTATTTATAAACACGGTATAATACAAAAAGGTTGATTTGGAGAATTGAGTCTACCTTTACTTCACCTAGCTTAATTTGGCGGAGATTTTTTTTTCAAAATTATTTCTTGGCGCGTCCCTATACTATGAGCTTTTACCATGACCCTCGGTATATCAAATAACCCCTAACCAATTATCTTAGAAATAAAATTGGTTTATCTTAACACCTAATTTTTCAAACTAAATAATTTAAGATCTGTTCAGTCATTACCTAACACTTTGGAAATTACGTAATTTGACTAAATAACCACCAAACGCCATGAAATATACCGTTATTTGCCTAAGTTCTGTCAATTCTACTTTATCACTTCAAAATTCTACGATAATAAACCGGCTTTATGTGTTTAAAATAATTTCCTATATTAGGAGATTTAAAATCTTTTATTAGCCAAAAAATCGGTGCTTATTTCTAGGGTTTTTGGCATCTGTCACCAAAAATATGTTAATTTTCTGATCTGTAACGCTTTTCCGGAACATTTATGACATTTTAGAACCGTAATCGTTTTATTTTAGGAAACATTATTAATCGTCATCTAGATTCGGCCATTCAAATATTTTTCCAATGACCATTAAGAAGCTTTGATTTACAGCAGTTCCCGTATAATTACTGTCGTATAATAAATTCACCATTAAAAGATGTTTGCCATACGATTTGGAACATATATGGGATAATATATTTCCATAACCTCTGTATATTCGTATTTCAACTTGTGGAACTTTAGGGTTTAGGGATGTACATTTCCGGCGCTGTTATCTTGCAACTATCGTGCAGAAAAAAATATGCAAGATAACGGAGCGAACGAGAAAAATCTGCAAAATAACGGGTAACAACATAACAGCGCAGGGAGTGTATTTGTTGAAGAATTTTGAATTGGGTTGAGTAATCAACCTTGACAGACGCTATCGTCAGCCGATCTAATATACAGTCCCGACCCTCTTGATGTGCACATCGCGTTTCCGAAACATGCACATCAGTGCAGTCGTCCACATTAAGGGTGGTAGGGTCATAATGTTACATGGCAGTCGGTCATAATGTTACATGGTTCTGTACGTGTATATTTTTTACATCATAAAGTACGGAAATAATTGATTTTCTGTAAGTTATTCCCATATGGTACGGAAGTACCACCAGGAAAGGTAAAATTAAAATTCTACCCCAAATTACCCCATAAAAATTAATAGTGGCGTAATAGTTACGAGTTTTAGACGGTACTAAAACTCGTAACTATTACGCCACTATTAAGCTGCTTTTTACCCAATTATGTACTATATTTAAGCCATATCATATGGCCCATATGATATGGTAACACTTATATCATACCAAACATCGACATTTTAATTGACTAATTTGGTGAAGAAATTTTAGACATTTCCTGATGGTACTTCCGTACCATATGGGAATAATACGCTTACAAAAAATCAATTATTTCCTTACTCTGTCAAAATTTTATAAAGTACAAGTTTATATAAGGTATTACAGTTCTTAACCATTTATCGGACATTTTCGGTTCTCGAAAATAGCGTCCGATAAATGAGCATCGTCACAAAAGAGGTCTTTGTTATTAGAATGACCCCATTTTTGGCCAAAAAAGCGTCCGATAAATGACGAAGGACTGTACTACATTGTTACATTAGTCTTCGTATAGAAAAATTCACGTCCCAATCCATTAGAAATATATAATATCTAATTTACAGCCATCTCTATCTTTTCAGTAGACTGGGACACCACGTGGATTTCGCTACAAAAATACTAAAATAACAATGTAGTATATACGGTAGTTAATTATATTGTCTTACTTCCTCTATGTTCATATTTTTTGTCATGTCATTTAACAAAAGGAAATCATATTTAAACTTGTTTCAAATTTCATGTCGAACAAATGACTGAATTTTGCCTTCAAAAGTTAACTGCTGAGCGCCGCCCGTCTATGCAAATATGTACAAATTCAAAAACAAACAGTTTGTAAGACAGTCCAATCGTGGTTTGATCTTTCAATTCTACCGTGTATCCCACACTAAGAATGCTCGCTTTTATATGTAAAAAGGCCTAAAAGCGAGCATTTTTAGTGTGGGATGCACGGTATTTATTGAAAACGGCGCGCAGCAGTTAAGGGTTAACATGTTTAATTGTAGTGTTTGTCTAGTTGATAAATACTGATGCACCATGGCGGAGTACAAAAATAAATTTGTGCACCATTTTTTCGCGCTTATTCTTCCGCGCACATTTTTTTAGCATAGTTCTTCGTGCACATTTTCTCGCTCACATATTTTTGTTCATATTTTTACGCGCAGATTTTTTCGCGTACTATTTTTCGCGCACATTTTTTCGCGTACATTTATTTGCTCTCATTTTTTGCGCACAGTTTTCGCGCACATTTTTTGGCATATTTTTTCGCGCAAATTTTCTCGCTCACATATTTTTGTCCACATTTTTACGCTCATATTTTTTTCGCAGACTTTTTCGCGAACATTTTTTGCGCGCACTTTTATTTCTGTACGCGAAATTATGAGTTTTTCAAAGCGAATTTTTTTTTTGCGAAAAAATAACAGAACGAAATTGATGGGGTCCCAAAAAGTTCAGATTATTTCAAGAATTATGAAATACAATTCTTAAAAAAAGTGATTCACAGCAATTATGTTTTGCAAATGGTTACGCTTGACAAATACTCAAATGCATTCACAAAATACATACTCGGATAAAACAAAATACAATTGCACCTTTCCTGAATATTTATTGCCAACGCCGCGGCTTTTCTCTGCGTTTTCCTTTGATCTTTTCGGCAGCGACTATTGAGTATAAAGGATGCATCCAACGGCGATTGGAATCAAATCAAAGTACAGTTTTTTTTTAATAATTGAATATCTAGTGGCAAATATGCATTAGGAAAGGATAGTCTCAAGATTAAAAACGGAAGCGAATAACAAAATCAAAAACAAACCGTCCGAAAGGAAAAAAATATTTTTAAGGGTGTTCGCGGTAAAACAAAAAAAAATATAAATTCCCAAATCAATTTCATTTTTTTGCTCGTCGTATTCAGCATCACTCAGTGACCAAAAGTGTTAATAAATTAAATCCGAAAATTTAACCCTTGAGGTCCAAGATGGCCATACCAACATTTTATGTACGTTTGGGTATAGCTGGAAAAGAAATTGACGGGATTTATTTGTTATTGGTTCAATCTAAAACCCTTTTGTTTGCTAATAGGGTCAAACCACCTTATATAATACACCACCTACCTAAGTAAGTTAACACTAAATAAGTTAACAAATTTTTTGTCGATTTTCAGGAAAAAAACTTCTGCTTACTCACTATTCAATTACGTTAACAATCTTCAAATAAGTTAATATCATTTTTCATTATAGTTTTGTTAACTTGCAGGGGAAAGTGTGTGCATATATGTACACGACTTGGTTTTTCGTCGATTTAAGGCATAAGGAGGCCCCGTAGGGCAGAATTGGTATTGTTGACCCCCTCAACTTTTCGAGAAAATTTCATTGGCGGTATTTTTTGCGTGGGTTGGATATTTCAAACAGCTCTCTAGGGGGCCCTGGTGGCCCAAATCAATTTCTTAATAGTCAGATCGACTACGTCGCGACGTAGTTTGACGAGCTCTACAACTTGGATTTAACAGTTTTACCAGAATTATTGTGAATTTTTAAGTGTGTTCGTACGTGCACACAATTTCCGCCTACGGGTTATCAAAAAGTCCTTCACCCTGAGAGTTAAATAACTTAATATATCACCTACATTTTCCCCCATATATTTTCATAATTTCGCTCAACATCAGGCAATTTTTAAAATATATTAAACGCCATATACCTAAAACAAACTAAAACTTCTAAATATTGCAATAAATTTCATTTTGAACTCATTGCTTGTAAAAATTCATCATGAAAGTGATTTAAATGGTCCTATTTTGAGTTCTGGGCGACGCCAAGCAAAATATTGTCTGACATCGATGTACCCAAAACGTCAAAATTTGATTTTGAAAAGTTGAATTCTCCCAATTGCGAATATCCGAGTCATGGCAAATGACTTTCGGAATATATTTATTCCAATATTCGATTCACAAGACCTTCGCTATTTTTGGTAAGCAGCTATATCATTAACAACAGTCTAAACCAAATGCAACAGTTTACAAAAATAGTCGGAAAAATTGAACCAATGAAACTACAGTTTAAGGTACAATAACACGCTTCTCGCTTTTATTACGCCTTTTTTAAGCCTACTTGAATACAAAATGTCCACAAACGAGAAGCTCATTATTTTAGTATCAAGTATTACATGCCCTCATTGAGAATATGAATGACTTGTAAAAAAGTTATAAACCATACTATATTAAATCATCAGTTACGATTTGAATAGTTTGTTACGATTTGAAGTGGTACGATTTTTAATAGTTATCTGGTGGTACCGTACCACCACTGGTACGTGCTCGCATCCACGACAAGAACACATGTGCTTAGAGATTAAGTGTATTTTTAACTCCCAGGGGGAAGTGTGTGTAAATATGCACACGTCTTGTTTTTTCGTCGGCTCTCTAGGGGCCCTGGTGGCCCAAATCAACTTCTGAGTAGTTTGACGAGTTCTTCAACTTGGTTTTACCAGTTTTTTTAATTATAGCGATTTTTAAGTGTGTGTATACAGTATGTATTACATGCACACAATTACCATTTCACTCTTTCACCCTTAAATTTAACTTGCAGGGGAAGTAGGCTGTCCACGGTCGAAAACGAAAGTCATCGCTAGGACCCCAAAATTTCACAGGAGATGCATTTTTGGCCAATCAAGAAAAAAAAATGAAAAAAAAAAATTTCGTAATTATGGTGCGTCACTTACGGGCCACTTTCGTAAAAGCTGAAAATCGCGTGGGCNATAAACCAAAAACTGCACAAGTCGAGTGTCGTTTGCAAAACCTTGTCCCAAAAAATGTGCACAAGTGGAAAGTCTTTTGATCCAACTTGGGTCTGAAAAACGTGCACAACTAGGCAGTCTTGTAAAATTTCCTGAAAAAGTGCACAACTGGGCAGTCGTGCACAATTGGAGGGTGCACAACTGGAAGGTCGGGACTGTAGTATATAGGGTAGTTAATTATATTGTCTTACTTACTCTAAGTTCATATTTTTTGCCATGTCATTTAACAAAAGGAAATCATATTTAAACTTGTTTAAAATTTTATGTCGAACAAATGACCGAATTTTGCCTTCAAAAGTTAACTGCTGAGCGCATGTACAAATTCAAAAACAAACAGTTTGTAACAAAGTCCAATCGTGGTTTGATCTTTCAATTCTATTTATTAAAAACGGCGCGCAGCACTTAAGGGTTAAAATATTTAATTATAGTGTTTGTCTAGTTGATAAATACTGATGCACCATGGTGGAGTACAAAAATAAATTTGTGCACCATTTTTTGCGCACATTTTTTCGCGCTTATTCTTCCGCGCACATTTCTTTGCGCACATTTTTTTAGCATATTTCTTCGTGCACATTTTCTCGCCCACATATTTTTGTTCATATTTTTACGCGCACATTTTTTCGCGTACTATTTTTCGCGCACATTTTGTCGCGTACATTTATTTGCGCACAGTTTTCGCGCACATTTTTTGGTATATTACTTCGCGCAAATTTTCTCGCTCACATATTTTTGTCCACATTTTTACGCTCATATTTTTCTCGCCGACTTTTTCGCGAACATTTTTTATGCGCACTTTTATTTATTGTACGCGAAATTACGAGTTTTTCAAAGGGAATTTTTTGTGCGAAAAAACAACAAAAAAAAAACGCACAAGAACAGAACGAAATTGATGGGGTCCCAAAAAGTTCAGACTATTTCAAGAATTATGAAAAACAATTCTTAAAAAAAAGTGATTCAAAGCAATTATGTTTTGCAAATGGTTACGCTTGACAAATACTCAAATGCATTCACAAAATACATACTCGGATAAAACAAAATACAATTGCACCTTTCCTGAATATTTATTGCCAATGCCGCGGCTTTTCTCTGGGTTTTGCTTTGATCTTTTCGGCAGCGACTATTGAGTATAAAGGATGTATCCAACGGCGATTGGAATCAAATCAAAGTACAGTTTTTTTTAATAATTGAATATCTAGTGGCAAATATGCATTAGGAAAGGATAGTCTCAACATTAAAAACGGAAGCGAATAACAAAATCAAAAACAAACCGTCCGAAAGAAAAAAATATTTTTAAGGGTGTTCGCGGTAAAACAAAAAAAAAATAAAAATTCCCAAATCAATTTCATTTTTTGCTCGTCGTATTCAGCATCACTCAGTGACCAAAAGTGTTAATAAATTAAATCCGAAAATTTAACCTTTGAGGTCCAAGATGGCCATGCTAACTTTTTATGAACGTTTGGGTATAGCTGGAAAACAAATTGACGGGATTTATTTGTTATTTGTTCAATTTTAAACCCTTTTTTTTTTGCTAATAGCGTCAGACCACCTTATAGAATTCACCACCTACCTAAGTAAGTTAACACTAAATAAGTTAACAATCTTCAAGTAAGTTAACAAATTTTTTTGTCGATGTCAAGAAAAAAAACCTTTGCCTACGCACTACTCAACTAAGTTAACTCTCAGGGGGAAGGAGTTTTTGGGAACCCGTAGAGGGAAAATGTGTGTAACTAAACACGCACTTAAAAAAATTCACAGTAATTCGCAATAATTCAAAATACTGGTAAAGCCAAGTTGTAGAGCTTGTCAAACTACGTCGATCTGACTACTCAGAAATTTATTTGGGCCACCAGGGCTTCCTACAGTGCTGTTTGAAATCTCCAACCTACGCAAAAAAAAACACCGTCAATCGAATTTTCTGGAAAAGTTGAGGGGGTCAGCAATACCCGTTTTGCCCTACGTGGCCTCCATATGCCTTAAATCGACGAAAAACAACTTGCGTGTCTAGATACACGCACTTCCCCCTGGGAGTTAACAAACTTCAAACAAGTGAACATCATTTTTCATTTTAGTTTTGTTAACTAACTTAGGTAGGTAGTGTATTACACATTTTCCCCCATATTTTTCTAACTTAAACTTCTAACTAAAACTTCTAAATATTGCAATAAATTTCATTTTCAACTCATTGCTTGTAAAAATTCACCATGGAAGTGATTTAAATGGTCCCATTTTGAGTTCTGGGCGACGCCAAGCAAAATATTGTCTGACATCGATGTACCCAAAACGTCAAAATTTGATTTTGAAAAATTGAATTCTCCCAATTGCGAATATCCGAGTCATGGCAAATGACTTTCGGAATATATTTATTCCAATATTCGATTCACAAGACCTTCGCTATTTTGGTAAGCAGCTATATCATTAACAACAGTCTAAACCAAATGCAACAATTTACAAAAATAGTCGGGAAAATTCAACCAATGAAACTACAGTATAAGGTATAATAACGCGCTTCTTGCTTTTCTTACGCCTTTTTTAACGTCTATTAGAATACAAAATTTCCACAAACGAGAAGCTCATTATTTTAGTATCAAGTACAGTTGGTGACGCAACGAGTTGACACTTTCGTTTCCGACTTTTTTGTCAAAAACTGTCAACTTATTTCACTTTGTCAACTTGTTTCGTCACTTTTGTCCCCCTATTGCCTATTTTTGGCCAAAAACGCCCAAAAACTGTCAACTCGTTTCACTTTGTCAACTTGTTATGTGTCAACTCGTTACGTCAACAACTGTATTATTGACGCCTCCCCCCTCCCCCTTTTTAATCTTCTGTTGCGCCCGACAGTGCCATATGGTACTGCTGGTTGAAACTTAAGCCATGTCTAATTATTCCAATACCATTTAATCCAATTAATTCGAAAATTAATCCAATAAGACAAAAATCATAGGGTGTTTTGATTTGAAGTGTTACGATTTCTTAATAGTTATCTGGTGGTACGTTCTCGCATCCACGACACGAACACATGTGCTAAGAGATTGAGTGTATTTTTAACTCCCAGGGGGAAGTGTGTGCATTTATGCACAGGTCTTGTTCTTCGTCGGCTCTCTAGGGGCCCTGGTGGCCCAAATCAACTTCTGTATGTTGGTCATATCGACATAGTTTGACGAGCTCTACAACTTGGTTTTACCAGTTTTTTTAATAATAACGATTTTTAAGTGTGTGCATATATGCACACAATTACCATTTCACTCTTTCACCCTTAGAGTTAACTTGCAGGGGAAGTGTGTGCATATATGCACACGACTTGGTTTTTCGTCGATTTAAGGCATAAGGCACCCCGTAGGGCAGAATTGGTATTGCTGACCGGGTCAGCCTGACCCCCTCAACTTTTCGAGAAAATTCCATTTGCGGTATTTATTGCGTGGATTTGATATTTCAAACAGCTCTCTAGGGGGCCCTGGTGGCCCAAATAAATTTCTTAATAATAAGATCGACGTAGTTTTACGAGCTCTACAACTTGGCTTTACCAGTTTTACCAGAATTATTGCGAAATATTGTGAATTTTAAAGTGTCTGCATACGTGCACACAGTTTCCCCCTACGGGTTATCAAAACGTCCTTCCCCCTGAGAGTTAACTAAAAATATTCACCAGATACTATTCACGACGACAATTATATGGGTTAAAAGCCGTTTCCGCAAACTAAACTACTAAACTGTCGATTAAAGGCTTTCATTCAAAAAAAAGCCAACGAAAGATGATAATTTGGGAAAATGGAGGTTTTTGATTTAAAGCATATTAATTGATGATTAGATTCGGAAGTAAATTCCTGGCTGATAAGAGGGGGGTGGGCTTTCTGTTTGCATGGTACTTTAATGCATACATTTTTTCAATCAAATTATTCCGCCGAACTATTGCAATAAATTATACGTTGAAAAACAGAAACGAGTGGCAATAAATAAAAATGCAATTAAAATACATTATTTGAAAGAAGTTCGGAACTGCCTAATTCTCCGGGAATATCTCGAATGCCATTGACATAAAAAAGCCTGTTCCAATTCGCCTATGTAGCCTAAACAGCAAAAGTTCTGAGTTGTCTAGCACCAAAAAACCTATTTCGTTTAAGGACCCGTCAAGTAAAATTCGAAAAACATAAGATAGTTTTAGTAAAATGTTTGGATTATCTTTATAGACAGTTAACTCGGTGAAACAAGTCTTCCTATAAAAGATATTTCCGGAAATCTTGAAAAAAATGACATTTTTCAGAAAAAATGACATTTTTCAGAAAAAATGACATTTTTCAGAAAAAATGACATTTTCCAGAAAAAAAATGACATTTTCCAGAAAAAAAATGACATTTTCCAGAAAAAAAATGACATTTTTCAGAAAAAAAAATGACATTTTTCAGAAAAAAATGACATTTTCCAGAAAAAAATGAAATTTTTCAGAAAAAAAATGACATTTTTCAGAAAAAAATGACATTTTGCGGAAAAAATTACATTTTGCAGAAAAAATGACATTTTGCAGAAAAAATGACATTTTGCAGAAAAAATGACATTTTGCAGAAAAAATGACATTTTGCAGAAAAAATCACATTCAACAAAAAAAATGACATCTAAGTAAAAAGGCGGTTTATATAAATAATAGTTTTTAAAACACTATGCGCTCAAATGTGAAAGTGTGGCGTCTTTGGCGCATGTACTGCAGATAAATTTTGTTTATAATTACAAGCTAAAACATTCAAATTTATCAAAAACTTTAGAACTAGAATCCTATTCACAAAACTTTATGTTTCAAAACAATGCCTACAACTGGTCCTTAATCATCGAAAAACACAATAAAGTAAATATTTATGTGATTTATTCACTAATTGCCCGTATTTATAAAATAAAGATTTGATATAAATCAAGTCAGTGCGGTGGCAGCGGATCGGCGCCTGACCAGACGGAGCCGCCCCAAATGTTCTCGAAAGATTTTTTTTGTTAATTTTTATGTTTTTATTTTCTGTTTATTTCGATTTGAAGTCATATCTGACAAAATTACATTTAAGTAACAAAAATGTAATTATTTAAAAATTCTGTTCGCTTTAATTGTGGATCGGACGAATTATTTATTACAAATGTTGTAAATAAATAAGCGAGTAGTTCTGATGTTTTTTTCTGGCCTGGTATTTCCTATATAACTTCATATCTTCAATAGACATACGAAACATTTTTTCGTCGAAATGAAAAAATAAAAATAAAGTGGTTTTCACAAAAAATAGTATACCTTGTCTAGCAATTTTAAACTTTTTTAACGCCCGAATTTTAGGGAAGGTTTCTTGTTATCGATGTTTTTGAAAAAATATTTTATATTCGTGTGATTAACGATTATATATTTTAACAATCTTAACTCGCAGGGGGAAGTGTGTGCATATATGCACACGACTTGGTTTTTCGTCGATATAAGGCATAAGGAGGCCCCTTATGGCAGAATTGGTATTGCTGACCGCCCCTAAACTTTTCGAGAAAATTCTATTGGCGGTATTATTTTGGGTGGGTTGGATATTTCAAACAGCTCTCTAGGGGGCCCTGGTGGCCCAAATCAATTTCTTAATAGTCAGATCGACGTACTTTGACGAGTTCTACAACTTGGCTTTACCAGTTTTATCAGAATTATTGCGAATTATTGTGAATTTTTAAGTGTGTGCATACATGCACAGAATTTCCCCCTACGGGTTATCAAAAAGTCCTTCCCCCTGAGAGTTAATACTGTAATAAAAATTTAGTGGGCTGTTACCGCCGCATCCTCGGGATAAAGAGAATTAATGCCAGGGAAATAAAAATTGGGCGTGTATGAGTTAAATTTAAAAAATGCATGGTGTCTAAATTAGATCAGTACGTATGCATATTTTAATCAAGAAAAATGTTTACTTTAGGATATTTAACTACACCGTGAAGGGTTTTTTCATATTATGGAAATTATCCAAGAAATAATGAATTCATGAATTTGGCAATGTCATTATATTCTCACGCTTTTTACGCTCAGTCCAGGCGCAAATATTTCCCTTGGCATTTTGCTACCATTTGAACATTCGGGTCACATGCATAAAATTGAATTGTAATTCATGTTAAAAATTCGTTCGTTACGAAAAAAAAAACGGCCAAAAGAAGTAATTCATATTCTTCATTCTGTGAAAAAAATAAATCGTATAGTCAAAATATTCGCCAACAAATATAAAATGCAAGTGTGGCGCAGAAAAATCAAATGCATTCTAGTGATATTCATTTTTATACTTCTGAGGAGAATTAGGGTGCATTATTCAACAGAAAAATATATCTGCTTCCAGCGATTTTTTTTTTTGTAATAAATAAATAATAACGTCACTTTTTTGTTACAAACCGTATAAAATACAATTGTACCAAAATGTTGAAATAAAGGAGGGGTCACCAACTATGAGTATGTCGCATACAGTTGTGGACACGAGAACGTGACACACGAGAACGTGACAAAATCACGAGAACGTGACACTTTTTGACGGTCGTAATTTACGAAAACGTGACAGATTTTTGAAAAAAATGGACGAAATACGCACCTTTCTCGGAAATTTTGTGAGAACGTGACACTTTTGAAGATTTTTTGTCAACTTGTCTAAATTTTTTCTCAAAAAACTCTTGTTTTTCATTAAATAAAAACTTATTAAGTACAAAAATGTGATTTAGAAAGTACAAAATAATATTTTATAGACTATAATGAGTGAACAAATGCTGCCCAAATTCTAAAAAATACATTTTTTGAAGTTTTTATATTAAAAAAAATGTAAATAAACTTACGAACGGTTGTCAAAAAATGTTATGAGAACATGACAGTCACACGAGAACGTGACAAAATCACGAGAACGTGACAGTTTTTGGCAAGTGAAAGTGTCACGTTCTCGTGTTCACAACTGTATTCAAAAAAATTCTCAAAAGCTATCCTTACTTAGCGATTCCATATTTGATACCTCTATGTGGGAGACTAATCGATCATTTTCAAATAAGTCTTTGCCCATCATCACATCACCTAATCAGTTATCTGAACAACTGTTCTGCTCAAAAGGTTTCAGCTCAATATAGTTTAATTTTTGTAAGATAATTGGGTAAAGCGTTTTGTTCGATAATTGGAAACCCCGATACCTTTTGGACCAAAGTTTTGGTCCAAAAAGTGTTAGGATAACCCAACTTTGTTAAGATAACTGGTTAGAAGTGTATATAATATATTGACAACAATATAAGTAAATGTAGTAAATATTTACAAAAACGAAGTAAGATTTATTTTTTCATAATTTCGCGACGGATTCCCTACTTAGGTGAATGTCACGTGTATCACGAACGACTGGTCATAAAACCCACGCGGAAGCAGTCCAATCAGAGTAGAGATTCAGCATAGGGAGTACGCAGAATTTAATTTCTTATACAATTTGAAACAACACGTAGAGTCAAAATATTAACTTTTTTATATTTGTTTGTTTCATTTAATTAGCGCGAATGCACTATTTATTAAGTTACCCAACTGGAAATCCACTACAACCAACAGTACATTTTATATTTTCTTGGAAATTACGATTTATAGTCAAGAAATTTCCAAAAATACCAAAATTTTAACTTAAGAAATAATACACTGGAAATTTTAACTCAAATTCCCTTTTTGTCCCGGAATTGAATTTATTATTTTCGGAAAAAAACAATGTGTCGCAGAATTGATGTTTTTATTCGAAAAGTGCTCAGAATGGGACTACCAATGTAATGTATCATGGACAGAAATGCGAAAAATGGCTTTCATGCCGGCACCCTCTTTGATTATTTATCAAAATAATGTAAGATTATGTAAAATAGAAGTCTGCTTCTTATTGTTTAGAGTTTTTTCGTTTTTGAAAAAAACGTTCGAAAAAAGCCTCAAAAACCTTCGATTTATTTTAAATATCTGTATCGTCACCCCAACGCGGTCCTGGGTTAACTTTTTGTGGGGTTGCATCCTTCAACTGGAAAATTTCCCATTAACCGTTAATTCAAACGAAAATGTTTTGTCAGTGGTCAGTAACCTCGCCCTCTTTTTTAAAACGATAATAATAACAGTCATATAAACAAATAAAAAACATAAACAGAATCATTGAGCACAAAATCGTCATAATCATAAGTATAAAGTCTGTCTGATTTTTGTCCGTCATTCTTTCCGCCTTGTTTTTCCTCAATTTTTATTATTTATCGTCGCTCTTCTTTTTTAATCTGAAATGTTTTTTAGATAAATTTTTTAAATACATTATGTATTGTTTCTGGTACACACTTAAAAAGCCACCGATGACACGCGAATTTGGACACGAGAGGCGCCAAGACGTCTAGACGCAGCCAGGCCAATTAACCAATCAGAGACACAAAAAATATGTTACTTACACGGTTCAGAAATATTTGCCTGCTGCTGATTGGCTCCTCAGCCCGACTGCTTATTCGCGTCTCTCGTGTCCATATTTACATTTCACCTTTGCTTTCGAAAATTACCACACACAGTATATTTGCCTTTATGAATCTCCTCGATATTTTAAAGAAACAAAAGCGTCATTTTCATATTTAACACGTAAAGTTCGTACCATTATTCGAATTGAAATAAATTGATCTTACTTTTTTTCGAGATACAAAGAATGAAACAGTCAATAGAAAATGGGAGTGAGCCCATTAAGTGTGCGCCCATTACTTATTCATTGCCCGATTTTATTTATGTGTTCACGATATTTTTCTCCATTTTTTTTAAATTGAGCATCGTAAATGAAATTTTTAAGTCTCTGATAAAAAAAAAACACTAAAAAGGGTGACACTTGCCAACTATGAGACGTATATGGAGGACTTGAAACAAAAAAAAATGTCGGCCTTTCTTATAAATTAAAAATAAAATAAAGAATAATTTATTATATTTTTGAATACTTGAATGGTTAAAAAGTATTGACGATAACGTCTTTGATGATAGTATCCGTCTGCTGCGAGTATATTTGAAAAAACACTCAATAAAATGCAGTATATTATCATCTGGTATGCAATTTGCGGGTTATATCAATTTTCAAAATTAAAATGGGAAGTATTCAGTTGATAACGAGGTTTTTAAACAAAATTTTTTTCGTTATAAGGTCCATGTAGCGTTAAGGCGTCGGCTCGAGAAGACTTTCAAAGTCATGGAAGAGATTTTTAAGGCATGGAAAAACGTTCTCAAAGAAAATAAGAACTATTCCAAAATAATAACCGAGAGTTCTCATATAAGACGACGCCTAAAGGGTGAAATTATACGAAAATAAACTGAGAATAGAGAACTTTTAACATATATATACGGTAAATATAGCATATACAGTATATTATATACTTACAACTTTTCAATATATTTTGCTGGTTTTAACCTAATTGTCGGTGTCCTTTAATATACGACCCCTTTGTATTATTTTCTATTGCATCTGTTACGTATTTTTAATTAGCATACCGCGGTATACCGGCTACATTCGTTGAGTATCAAGTAAAACTTTGAGAAAAATATATCATTAATAACTTTCAATTTGAAGAAAGTTCATAAAAAGGCGAATTTTAGTCCACAAGTTTTTAAAACGGGAAAAAAACTCGTTTTTCCAGTTTTTAAGCCTATTGGAATACAAAATCTGAGAAAGCGAGAAGTACGTTATTTTACCTAGTACTGTAACTTCCCAATATTTTTTTAATTTCTCTTTTCGATATAAACGTGTATTCCCTTTCCGTAATTCTCTGCTTTTATATCCATTTTACCTCTAAAACTTTCTCAGAACATCGGACGGAAATCACCATAAAAATTCTGTAAATTAGAGACTATCTAAAAAATAAAATCTGATTTCGTAAAAAAAGACCTCTGTCCATGAGCAGTCAAACTGTTTGTGACGGAATGTGACAAATCGCAGCGCAAAAATCGCCCTTTCTTGGCTTCTACTGTTTCCCGCTGAGACGTCTGAAATTGATTATCAATTATCTTGCCAGATTTATTGCTTTTTAATACATGTACAATTGTTGTCTAGATGAAACGCAATTGTCGTCTCAGAAATAAATTAGAAAAAGCATAAAATGTTTCATCTGTGAAAATCTATGTCAAAATGAAAAATAAATAAAATAAAATAAACGATAAATAGACAAAGCATTTGACTTGGACTTGCAATTGCTCCAAAGCTGCCTCCTTTATTTTATATTTAAGACTAAGGACTCGAAATTAGTGTCATTTGGAAGGCTTTCCGTATGCGACATACGGTATGTTAGGAGCCCAATAGATTAATACAGGGTGAGGTAATATAGATGCTAAGCCGTTTTTGGTCGACATTAATACCAGTCGACATTAATAATCCCGGATCTAGATTTATGTCCAGTGCTCGGCACCTTTTTGCATTGAGAAAANCCAGATTTATTGCTTTTTAATACATGTACAATTGTTGTCTAGATGAAACGCAATTGTCGTCTCACAAATAAATTAGAAAAAGCATAAAATGTTTCATCTGTGAAAATCTATGTCAAAATGAAAAATAAATAAAATAAGAAAACCGATAAATAGACAAGGCATTTGACTTGGACTTGCAATTGCTCCAAAGCTGCCTCCTTTATTTTATATTTAAGACTAAGGACTCGAAATTAATGTCATTTGGAAGGCTTTCCGTATGCGACATACGGTATGTTGTGAGCACAATAGATGAATATATAATACCAGTCGACATTAATAATCCCGGATCTAGATTTATGTCCAGTGCTCGGCACCTTTTTGCATTGATAAAAACTCGGGGAATTAGCCTAATACAATTGTATACAAATGTTATTTAACATTTTATTAAATCTTTTCTGCATGGAAAGTAATAAACTACAATGTAGTTACTACATACAGCTAAAAACGTCGTGAAATCAACATTAAAAAGTTCATAAGCCATTTTGATAATGCCATTTTGATAAATGTGTCCGAATTTAGCCCTATTAGGGGCGCTAATCCCATTACGTCTGTTTTTCCGAGAACCCAAAACGGCCGTACTGGGAGCTCCACGTGATATTCAAATATTTTTTGTTTGGGGTGAATTGTCATAAAGTGTCCATTTTTCGACTGTTTTGAGGACATTTTTTTCACAAAACGGCCTTATTGGAATAAAGCGTCCTTAATGAGAGTAAGGAGTGTATTTAACATTTTGTTACGTAATGATGGCCAGATAACTGCGCAGGGGAGTGTCCGATCGAAAATCACATTAAAATTTGACGAGAAAGTTATGTGCGGTACACCAAGGGGCGCTACATACAAGTAGTAAAATGCGAGAACGTATCCGAAATTTTCATATATTTGTGCCAAATTATGTTCCATTTGGAATTTTTTTTTTTGAAAAATCCTTATTGGTAGGTAAAAGAAACCCAATCATGAAAACTTTGCCTATGACTCACGAAACTCCCGTGTACAAGGAATACAAGTTGTATTCCTAGTACACGTGACTTTCGTGAATAATCGGCAAAGTTTTTATGATTAGGTTCCTTTTACCTACATTTTGTGATATTGTCAATGTGTGATAAAATAATAATACTGAAAGTGATAATCTCATTCATTTTTTTTTTGTTCTAATCGAGATTCCTGCTACTGTAGAAATGTCACAATGCCTGGCCGTAAATGAAAGAGTAAATAAGATGAAATTATTTTTTGGTCAAGGTCAAAAAACCGACGAAGAGATAATACAAGGTCACACTTTGGCCAGACTTGAAGATGGAAATATAGGTCTGTCCGGGGCCGGTCAGTTCAACGAACCCGAAGGTATGGCTTGTGTCGAATAAAACGTGGTCCATACCATATGGGGACTCTCAGACTGCAAGGTCTTCATTAAAAAAAACGTAAAAAGACATGATTTTAAAAAATGTTCCCCAAAAAGCATGATACTCAAAAAACTGACTTGACCTTAGTACCTAAAAACTGACTTGACCTTATAACGGCACAAATGGCTGACCTTATAACCAAACACCCCCTGTAGGCATGAATGATGCAAAAGTGTCAAGATTTGGGCGATACAACTGTTTAAACTTTGTTTTAGTGGATATGGCAATGGTCTATCTAGGTTTATCACTCGGAGTTATACTAGCCGTTTTAGGTGCACTATTGGGCGCATGGCTGCGAAAAGGGCGTCAGTTATCAGCAAAACTAGTGGAAGAAAAACCAAGAAATCAAAATCGAAATAGACAATGTACGCTTTATCAACATATCGCAAAAGCGTACCGAAAACGTTAACAAAACGCTGCAAATTGTTGAAAGCTTCAGTAATTTCTGTACTTGTATTATGTTTAGGGTAGCATTCAACCACCGGGATTCTTAATTTAGTGAAAATCAATAAAATATCATTACAGGGGTTGTGGGTTAAAAGGTCAAGGTACAGGGGGTCTGGCTGTAAGGTCAAGCCCCCAAAAATGACTTGACCTTAATGCACTCCAAAAAAGCCCCAAAAAATGACTTAGTGCAAAAAAAATGACTAGACCTTAGTGCAAAAAAGATGCCTTGACCTTATAGCGGTCACCTTTTGTGACCTTATAACCAGACCCCCCTGTATGATTTCTATAAAAAAAATTATTACCCGTGTCGTTCTAAACGTATATGTCAAGTTCTTAATTTAAACGCAAAAAAAGTGAAAAAGACATGATTTCGCCTAAAAATATAATATCGTAATTTACGATAAAGGGGTTGGTTATAAACTCATGGTCTAAAGAACTGTGGTAACCTTAAATTAATTTTAAGAAAAAACTTGCCTCAAAACGGGCTCCTTCCTTAAAAAGCTGGTAAAGGTTATCCCACAAAATCTCGAACAAAACCTGATTATATTACAGAGGGTCTGGTTATTAGGTCTTCATAAAAAAGCGTAACATGCTTCACGAAAAATTGACTTGACCTTAGTGCCAGAAAAAAATGACTTGACCTTATAACGGTCACACCTTGTGATCTTTTAATCTGACCTCCCTGTAATTTTGCCGAAAAGACATACAGAACTGACTAGACCATACTGCAAAGAAAGCCGACTTGACCTTACAAGTTGTAAGTTACAACAGCAGAAATTTCAGACCTTATATGTTTAAACCAACCCCTGTTTGATTTTGAAATGGGTGTGCTTTTTATTTGTACTTTCGTGTGATTCAGAATAAATAGGATAGACTACAGAAACGTTGAACATTTTCAAGATTCAAAATTGCGATGAAAATTGGAAAATTGTGCTAAAGATCAATTGCTACGTTTTATTTTCTAAATATATTCTAAACAGCTATAAGGTCGGTTTGGGGCCCTGACCATCGGCCATTTTGTAGACGAGATTGGCAACGTCCAATGAGAGCTCGTCACACTCTTTTGGTGTTTTTGCTTCGGCATAAACTCGTACCACATCTTCGGTACCAGACGGCCGCACAAAGGACCGGCCGTTTTTGGCGGATGCGACCAGTTGGTCAAGTTCAGATTGAAGGCCGGTTGGTGCAACACACGTCCGTTCGGCATTGGTCGTCGTTATCATAGTGCGGTCAGCGATCACCACCTAATTTATTTTTTACAGTGGCTGTTTATAAGGTGAATGATCTATAAAATCGACGTGACCTTAAAAGCGTTTCTAAAAACTCACTTATAATTACACAAACTTTTAAACAAACCATTTCATTATTTTAGAATATAGCAAGATTATAGAGGGTGTGGTTTTAAGGCCAAACTCAAAAAAATGACTAGACCTCATCTTAAAAGATGTTAAAAAAGACATGATTTTTAAGAGAACCTTTTTTTTCACTTTTCCCCCAAAAAAATGACTTGACCTCATAACCAACCCTTTTAAAAACCATTTTTAGCAGTTTTTCAGCCAAAAATATGACTTGACCTTATAACCAACACTTTTAAAACGCATTTTTTCGGCCAAAAATATGACCTGACCTTATAACCAACCATCAAAAAAAAGTTGAACAAAAAAAGTGAAAAAAGACATGATTTACCTTGAAAAAACCTGATTTGACCTTAGTGCAAAAAAAAAAACTGACTTGACCTTATAACGGCACAAATGGCTGACCTTATAACCAACCCCCTGTAATTATAATAACGTTTTAAATTTGTACACCTATGACCAAAAAAGTGCAAACCTTCATGAGCCTATTTGGGTAGTCTTCGTACATATTTGCCCAGTCTTCCATCGTCCACCCAAGAAGATGAAGAACCGCCTCAACCGTTAACATATCGGACAGTGCGTCGCCAACCGTTTGATTAACAAGTTTAGCTAACAGCAACACTTCCGCCTGTCCCTCCTGTTCGAGCTTTTTAACCCCCTCGGGTGAAAAAAGAACTGTCCCGTGTCCATTGGCCTCGAAATAAACTCCAATATCGAAATCGAGCGCTGCATGGTGCAAATGTTTAACCCCCGTTTTTGTGCATTCGGTTTTAATACCCATCGCTTTTAGGTAGTTGGTAGACGCCCCATTATTAGGGTAGCCAACTTTTAAAAGCTTCATCCAAAAAAAAAGCGTAAAAAGACATGATTTTAAAGATTTTTTTCCCAAAAAGCATGCTACTCAAAAAAACTGACTTGACCTTAGTGCAACAAAAAACTGACTTGACCTTATAACGGCACAAGTGGCTGACCCGATAACCGACCCCCCTGTAATCTTCGGTTTGATTTTTTGTTTGATATTTTTTATTGTTTTGCTGTACTCAAAAGTTGGAAAAACCAGTGTTAAAAAAATTTCATAATTTCCGTTAACTTAAATTTGATATACAGGGGGGTCTGGTTATAAAGTCAAGCTCGAAAAAAATGACTTGACCTTATAACCATTTTCAAATTTTTGAAGACCTTTAACTCCATAAAATGTTAGGGTTCTCGCGATGTGCATTTTTTGTGCACATCCAGAGGTTAATTCCGATAAAAACAAGACCCAAAAAAACTTGTCATTTTAAATTATTCTAAAATTAGTCTTGGCTACCCTACCCATTGGCATATGCCGTTTGAACGACGCCCAAATTCACTTTCGTATCTTTTCCAAGTTTTTGTTGTAAATAGGTCGCAATTAGGGCTGCAATTCGATCGCCATCCAATAAGAAAAATTTTCCGCCATTTTTGAAATAATAAACGAGACGGTCAGCGTCCCCGTCCAATGAAGCGTATCGGTGGCCGTCTTCAGAAAGGGTGATTTAATATGAAAAAAAAATGTAAAACACAAAAATAATCGACAAAAGGTTTTAAGAAATAAAAATAATTACACTTGATGCGCCGTTAACCGGCCACCAATTTTTTTAACTGGCCGGTTAAACGCGCATCCTGTGTATAACTTCCATTTATAACTTACAATTGTAGTATCTAAAAACTGGCCGAATTTTATAAAAAAAAAACCTGACATTTTTGTTTACCCCGTTTACCCCATAACGGCCGTTATCTTTTTTCGATAACCGAAAACGGCCGTTATGGAATTAAGGACTGTAATACAAATTTTGATATTTTTGTCAGATTATATCACCCCCTTGCAAGGTCAACCCGAGCGGACCCTCTTGGCGCGTTTTGACATAATCCGCACCGCAATCCTTGTTGAGGGTACCCTCGCCCTTATTAACAATGTTGAGCTCGAGCCGGTCCTTAATGGTCTGGCTGAATTGTTCGGCTGCGATCGAGCCCACCCCATTAGCACAGTCAACTGTTATTGAGCCCAGATTACCCTAAACAATAGCCTTGTGAGACGTTTTTTTAATATTAATTTTCGTGACACTGAAGAAAAAAAATGTTTTTTTAAAGACCAGATATTACCGAACAAAAAGTGAGCAATTTTGACTTAACTCCAAGAGGAAGTGTGTGCATATATGCACACGACTTGTTTTTTCGTCGATTCCAGCCTATGGAGGTATTGCTGACCCCCTCAATTTTTCGAGAAAATTACATTGACGGTATTTTTTGCGTAGGTTGGATATTTCAAACAGCTCTCTAGGGGCCCTGGTGGCCCAAATCAATTTCTGAATAGTCAGATCGACGTAGTTTGACGAACTCCACAACTTGGCTTTACCAGTTTTACCGGAATTATTGTGAATTTTTAAGTGTGTGCATATATGCACACATTTCCCCCTACGGGTTATAAATTCACTCTTTCCCCCTGAGAGTTAAAAAATGTTACAGAGATTTCTTAAAACAGATGATTTTATGTTAAAAATAACGCTAAAATGCGCCTTACCTTTGTCAGCTGGAGAAATGCGTCCGAAAAATAGGAATAATAGTGGCTCATTGTCAGTTTTTGAATCGGTATTCCACTATTTAACTGGTGTGTCAAAAAGTGTAATTGTGGCGTCGTTGCAATTCCCAAATTTATCACTCTTGAATTTCCACGTAAAATCCCTTCCGAGGCCGCAAATGATAAAAACTCGCTGGAGGGCCTCGTATCTCGCCCGAGAACGACTAAACCTTCCGCACTTTTGTCAATATTTTCTTGGGTAGCTTTTTAAGATTGTACCAAACTTACCTGTTGTATCTGAGTAGGCGGGGCTGGTTATACGTTCAAGGTCTAAAAATGACTTGACCTTATAATCATCTGAAAAACATTTCGAGCACTAAATGTTTTCCATCATAGGACCGTAAGTGCCTAAAGACCGTAAGTGCCTAAAGACCTTAACTGCCTAAAGACCCTAAGTGCCTAAGGATAGTCTATAAGATTTAAAGTGCCGGGGAAAATGTTCAAAAAGACATGATTTTTATGATCATAACTTGTCTCATAAATGACCACTCGAGTATTTTTACACCCTCAATCAGAAAAGTCTACGAACACATATCTGATACATGTACATGTAATTAAAATAAATTTTGGGGAAGCTCAAGATTAAAAAATAAAAAAAACATAAAAAAGTAAGATTACCGAACAAAGCGTGATAATCAACTTTTATGGGCTAGCCCAGGTACAAAAGTAATTTTGGTAAAACCCAAAAAAGCTACCTTGTTTACAAATGGCATCAACGACAGTATCAATACTACTGGCATTGGTTATTTGCGTTGCCAGGGACTCCCAAGCCGGAATCAACATTTCCCCAAACGGCTCGGTGACTTTCACGCCATTGTCTTGGACTGGGTTATGGCTGGCGGTAATCATTAGGCCGGTCGCCTTGGACACACACCGGGCCCTTAGTGCCGCCAAAATACCGGTCCGGTAAACAACAAAATCCATTTCCCCTTTTGAGGCCGCACAAGGATTCAAAATCGGAGATTTTAGTTTATAAAAAAAACGGTCCAATTGGTTGTAAGGTCAAGGGATGAAAAATTGATTTGACTCTAATGCACACTTACAAAAATGACTTGACCTTATAACTTATAAGGTTATAAGTTATAAGTTATAACAACATGTATTTCAAAAACTGTAAATACAGTTGAAATTTGAAAAAAAATGGACTGCCCCAAAAAAAAAAATCAAAAAGACATGATTTCTATAGGAATTTATGAAAAACTGACTTGACCTTATAAGTTATAACGGTAAAAATGGCCGATCTACCAATTTTTTCTAAATAACTTTCTTTCGAAAATCTTAAAATACATATCAATCGTCCTGTAGGGCGTCGATGACTAATTTGAAATAATACATAATTTTTGAAATAAGTTATAATACCCTAAAATTAGGTCACATAAAAATAAAATTTACGATATAATATCGAATACACCCTAAAATTGTAATATCCAGCTCCAAAGCCTCTCATTGCACCTTCGATGTAATTTCCTGAAATTTTGAACCCCTCCCTGGACCCCGGAAACCCGCGGTTCCATATTTTACATCTTTTATCCCCTCCGGCCGATCAAAACTCATTTTACTATTTTTGCAAAAATCTGAAAAAAAAACAATACAGAAGTCAATTTTTTTTTTATTAACTGTCCACTATTTTATTTGATATTTTTAAATCATATTATTTTAAATATTTGTTTGAGGCATTGATCATTTTCTCTTAAAAAATGGCTCACAATATCGAGTTAAGATTGAAGTTGAATCAAAGCAAATGACTTTAAGTAAATGACATATACTAACAATAAACGGCCAGATTAAACTTTCTATTGAAAATCAGTGACAGTTTTAATTTGTCGAAATTAACAATAAAATCAAAACACCTGCCCAAACAACCAAAAATGTCATGTACTTGTGTACATAATCCGGAAGTTATTGGGGTAGTTCGGAAATTTTGGCAATTATAAGAGTATAGTTTCATGAATTTGCCTCACTTAAACCTTATTCACAGGTCGGCAGAATTTGTACCCTTGTCCGCGGACAAGGATAAACACGGGTAACTTTCAATGGTAGGGTATGAAAGGGTACACTCTTTTTTTCACTCGGTAACCCGCAATTTTACCCATTATCCGCGGGTAATTACCTATGCTCGGGTAATTGTCATAGCTGGGGTAATTATCGGAAAAAGGGAAACTCGGATTATTTTCAGTGGTAGGGTATGAAAGGGTACAATTTTTTCCTCGGATAATTTTTTTTTTTTCTGATAAAGACATGATTTTAAAGATTTTTCCCTAAAACATTCTCAAAAAAACTGACTTGACCTTAGATTTTCTAGAAAAAACTTGGAAAATTTTCTGGGCAACGGGGTCTTTCGGAGAAAATGTACAAATTAATAAAATAAACGAAATTTTTGAAATAAGAGAAGTGTTTAATTGCAAAAGTCGCAAAATAAACAAAATTTTTACATAAGTTTCAAATGGCCGGTGATTTTGTCGACGGAAGAAGAATCATTTGGGCCGACGACCAAAACGCGACATAAATTATTTTGTTCATTTGTTGCAAAGTTAAGTTGCAATTCGTCAGCATTACTAGCTAATGCCTTCATCGTGTTCGAATGCGACGTTTGTAAACACGACTTTTAAGGTTGAAAAATGAACGCCAAATTAATAGTTAACACCGAGAAAAAATTCTCAATAAAGCCGTTATAAGTAAGAGCCAGTGTTGTAAATAAGGGCAATTTTCGCGTTGGCGTTGGGTTGTCGTTGGGGCAAAACGACAATTTTCCAACCTAATTGTACGCAGAACAAAAAATTAAGGAAATTTTTACCCCTTTTTCCGCGTAGTTATGGTAACACGGCCAATAAAAATTGGAAACGCGAGACAATTAAGGTGTTCTGCGTACAATTTGTGTTGGCCCCCAACTGGACGCCCCTACGCCCCAACGCATATTTACAACACTGGTAAGAGCAACACAACTAACTTATATGTAACCTTATTGATACGCTAGGTGGGTCTTTATCACGAAAAAAACGTAAAAAGACATGATTTTAAAGATTTTTTTCCGAAAAAACATGCTTTAGATTTGACCTCTGAAAAAAACTGACTTGACCTAGGTCCAGATTTTTTTTATCATTTTAACTAATTTATCAACCAGGCCTCTGGTACAGTATCGTGCTGACTTTTTACGCAAATTTTTGGCTGGCCACTCAGAAAGTACATATTTCGCTGAGTCGTTGATGCTTTAAGATATGATCGTAATACAGTAGCTGATGCTATCTTCGCACTTTCCCCCTAAATATACACAATAATCCAAAAAAAGCGTAAAAAACATGATTTCAAAGATTTTTTCCCAAACCACATACTTCCAAAAAAAAAATTTCCTTGGCCTTTGTGGCGAGAGTATTGACGTTAATAGATTAACGTCAATAGTCTAGTTATTTGTAATTATTATTACTTATATGTCTGTCTAACTTTCTATTTATATGTAATTTGTAATTGAAATAAATTCATTCGGTCCTAGGGATCCACTGTCATTAGTGGTGACTGAAGATGGTTGGCTCGTACCCGATGACGAAGCCCTAGAAGAGTGGACAGGGGTCCCTAGACTGTTTCAAAAAAAGAGGATAAAATAGTTTAATTTTTTGTGGATAATTACGTTAAAAATCAGAAAAAATGGCGCCATTAATAATCAGAAGTTTATGTCAAGTCCCAGAGAAACGGGCAAGTTATGTTGAAGCCTAAGCCTGGAAGAAGAGGTTGGTCAAAAGAGGACGCGTAAAAGGCATTTTGTTCAAGAAGGGGAAGAAACCCTTCCAGGCATTTCAGAGGAGAACCAAGCAATCTACAGAAGTATCGTCTACCGACACGAAGTCGGTTATTATCAAAATTGTTATTATTACTATAAAGTCAAAAAATATTGAATCTGTCATATCTTGTTAAATTTGTCAAAACATATTAAATAGTATGTTTTGTGTTTGTAGGGGAGGACTGTGGCGAGAGTATTGACGTTAATAGATTAACGTCAATAGTCTAGTTATTTGTAATTATTATTACTTATATGTCTGTCTAACTTTCTATTTATATGTAATTTGTAATTGAAATAAATTCATTCGGTCCTAGGGATCCACTGTCTTTACCTTAGTGCGAGAAAAAAATGACTTGACTTTAGTGCAAAAAAGATGACTTGACCTTATAACGGTCACACCTTGTGTGAATCATGGTATAAATTATGATGAAGAAACTGAATTGACCTAATAACCGCCACCCCTAATAAATTCCCCAAATCATCAATGGCCCATTGATGATTTGGGGAATTTATTAGGGGTGGCGGTTATTAGGTCAATTCAGTTTCTTCATCATTGACAATGGGGATTAATCAACCCTACATATACGACCAATTTCAACTTAACCGGACGTCCGAGTTGTGAACCCAGGAGTTAAAATATATTAAACATGCCTTTGACATTTTGAGACTGGTATTCAAAACAATAACCATTTTAGATCGACGAAACATCAATTTGTTCATCCTGTCGTAACACAAATATATAACAAAAAATATTTTTCGGACCAGGCCTAGAAACGCTGAATAACCGGGTTCAAAAGTTGCACATGGACCACGTGACATGGTGCAAAAACGGGGCTGAGTTTTTTTTCATTCATAAGGTTGGTCAAAGCTGAAAACGAACCGTTTTTATTAACGATTTTTTTTATTTCATCTCGTTCATTTTCAGCTTGGACAGGCCTTATAACATCATACGTAAGTTTTTTTTTTCGATATTTCGAATAAGTAAGCACTTTTCGGAACCCTGCTGAAAACACCATTCCGTCATAAAACCATTTCAAAATAAACGACAAGAATCACACTTAATAAAATATAATTTTGTTTATTAACAATTAACAAATAATAATTAAGGACCGTACACAGAAGTTGTTTACTTCATAGAACGTTCTAGATATATACGGTCTTGTTTTCCTTTTTTTATCGCTTACAAATTTATTTTCATTTCAGAACAAAATGTTTAACATTTCAGTCACTTTCTGTGGCGTTTAGACCCACGTTTNCATTTTACTATTTTTGCAAAAATCTGAAAAAAAACAATACAGAAGTCAATTTTTTTTATTAACTGTCCACTATTTTATTTGATATTTTTACATCATATTATTTTAAATATTTGTTTGAGGCATTGATCATTTTCTCTTAAAAATGGCTCACAATATCGAGTTAAGATTGACGTTGAATCAAAGCAAATGACTTTATGTAAATGACATATACTAACAATAAACGGCCAGATTAAACTTTCTATTGAAAATCAGTGACAGTTTTAATTCGACGAAATTAACAATAAAATCAAAACACCTGCCCAAACAACCAAAAATGTCATGTACCTGTGTACATAATCCGGAAGTTATTGGGTTAGTTCGGAAATTTTGGCAATTATAAGAGTATAGTTTCATGAATTTGCCTCACTTAAACCTTATTCAGAGGTCGACAGAATTTGTACCCTTGTCCGCGGACAAGGATAAACAAGGGTAACTTTCAATGGTAGGGTATGGAAGGGTACACTCTTTTTTTTCACTCGGTAACCAGCAATTTTACCCATTATCCGCGGATAATTACCCTTGCTCGGGTCATAGCTGGGGTAATTATCGGAAAAAGTGAAACTCGGGTAATTTTCAGTGGTAGGGTATGGTCCATACCGTATGGAAGGGTACAATTTTTTCCTCGGGTAAATTTTAAAGATTTTTCCCTAAAACATTCTCAAAAGAACTGACTTAACCTTAGATTTTCTAGAAAAAACTCGGAAAATTTTCTGGGCACCGAGGTCTCTCGGAGAAAATGAACAAATTAATAAAATAAACGAAATTTTTGAAATAAGAGAAGTGTTTAATTGAAAAAGTCGCAAAATAAACAAAATTTTTACATAAGTTTTAAATGACCGGTGATTTTGTCGACGGAAGAAGAATCATTTGGGCCGATGACCAAAACGCGACATAAATTATTTTGTTCATTAGTCGCAAAATTAAGTTGCAATTCGTCAGCAGTACTAGCTAATGCCTTCATCATTTTCGAATGGGACGTTTGTAAACACGACTTTTAAGGTTGAAAAATGAACGCCAAATTAATAGTTAACATCGAAAAAAATTTCTCAATAAAGCCGTTATAAGTAATTATTACCCGTGTTTTACCCGTGTCGTTCTAAACGTATATGTCGCGTTCTAAATTTACACCCAAACAAAGTGAAAAAAGACATGATTTATCTTGAAAAAAAAAATGACTTGACCTTAGTTCAAAAAAAGATGACTTGACCTTATAATGGTCACACCTTGTGACCTTATAACCAGACCCCCTGTAAGAGCAACACAACTGACTTAGCCTTATTGATTGAGTGAAAAAATGGGGGTATTAAGTATGGTCTCCGCTTTGATACGCTAGGTGGGTCTTCATCAAGAAAATAACGTAAAAAAGACATGATTTTAAAGATTTTTTTCCGAAAAAACATGCTTTGGATTTGACCTCCGAAAAAAACTGACTTGATCTAAGTTTAAAAACACTTGATCTTATAACGGTCACAACCGTATAACCAGACCCCCTCTTATAGCCCCGTGGGACAGTAGAATTATCACGATTTTTTTTGTCATTTTAACTACACTACTGTAATTTATCAACCAGGCCTCTGGTACAGTATCGTGCTGACTTTTAACGCAAATTTTTGGCTGGCCACTCAGAAAGTACATGTTTCGCTGAGTCGTTGATGCTTTAAGATATGATCGCAATACAGTAGCTGATGCTATCTTCGCACTTTCCCCCTAAATATACACAATAATAAAAGGGGAATATTAGGCTGGGTGTGGTTTTAAGGTCAAGAAATCGAGTTGACATTAATGAACTTAAAAAGAGATGTCTGATGTATGTTTCATGAATCATGAAAATATATATATATTTATAATATATAAAATAAATAAATTATGAAGAAACTGACTTGACCTAATAACCACCACCCCTAGTAAATTCCCCAAATCATCATTTGTACGCATCTTATCAGAAAATTCAACACTTTTTTTAACAAAATTTATAACCAACCCTACATATACGACCAATTTCAACTTAACCGGAAGTCCGAGTTGTGAACCCAGGAGTTAAAATATACTAAACATGCCTTTGACATTTTGAGACTGGTATTCAAAACAATAACCATTTTAGATCGACGAAACATCAATTTGTTCATCCTGTCGTAACACAAATAAATAACAAAAAATATTTTTCGGACCAGACCTAGAAACGCTGAATAACCGGGTTCAAAAGTTGCACATGGACCATGTGACATGGTGCAAAAACGGTGCTGAGATTTTTCATTCATAAGGTTGGTCTAAGCTGAAAACGAACAACTTTTATGAATATTTAATAATAACTGCAGCCAATAAGAGAACTTAATCATCAACAATCCTAACGAAATTGTTTTTTTTTTAATTTCAACTCGTTTATTTTAAGCTGGGACAAGCCTTATAAGTTATAATATCTACCTGAGTCTGATTGGCTAAAGCACCTATATGATGTTATAAGTTATAACATCATATAGGTGCTTTAGCCAATCAGACTCAGGTAGATATTTTAAAATAGAACAAAGAACTAATTTTGCTCTGATCTTGTTGGCTTAATTTTCCCAAGAATCAACTTAGCAATTAACGACAATTTGTTTTTTATTAGCTTTAACTTGTTCATTTTCAGGTTGGACAGGCCTTATAACATCATACGTAAGTTTTTTTCGATATTTCGAATAAGTAGGCACTTTTCGGAACCCTGCTGAAAACACCATTCCGTCATAAACCCATTTCAAAATAAACGACAAGAATCACACTTAATAAAATAAACTTTTGTTTATTAACAATTAACAAATAATAAGAAAGCAGTCTAATACAGTATAGAGTCAAAACTATTTCAAAAGTTCCTACATAGGTCTAAAGATAAATAACAGGTAAATGTCTACTTTTTCTAAAAATTTTGGAATATTATTTTTGGAAGGAATATTCCGGAAAACCAAGACAGGCGGATTAATATGGGCTATTTTTTCACAACCGGAAGTACCGGTTGAAACAAAAAAAAATATATTTTGTATTGTTATAATTTTAACAAATTATTGAGATTAATAATTGAAGAAAATGTACATTGACAAGGTAAAAGGGGCACAACCGGAAAACGGAGAAAATTTGCCAAAAATGGCCTGTAAAATGCTCTCTAGCGCCAAAACGTGTTTCCTTTTTCAATTTTTTTTATTTCACCAATGTAATTTTCTCCGTTTTCATGTTTCTCCGTTTTCCTGTTTCTCCGTTTTCCGGTAGTGCCGTAAAAAGTTACCTAAGAAATTTATTAAATCGCAATTTATTCAAAAAAATAGTTTTCCCTACATCATATCCTTCCCGATAAAATTTAAAAAAATCCAATATAAATTGTCAATGAAGAATCAAGCGACTTATCAAATATTAAAATATCTAAGATGACATGTTAATGAAAAAAGCCAAACATTTTTATCAGTACAAAATATCTATATAAATCACACAATATCATGCTGGAAGAGTCAGGATTAACATATTTAACTCCTAGTGGCCGCTCTTGTGGATTCCGGCACATAGTGGCCAATGGGCATTATTTGGGGAAAATGGAAAACTAGTCATAAATTATGACTCATTCATTATAATTTGAAGTTGGGTAAAAGTATCAAAATGAGCAAATCTTGTACAGGTTTTTTTTTTGAAGATCGTGAATAAGCTGACATCAAAATATTTTTTTTAATTTGCCCTTTATAACGCAAAAATCCTAAAAACGCCCGAATAAAAAAATTGAAAGTACGTAAGGCCATTTGTGACCGTTTGGGGAAACGTTTACCTAGCGGGGGTTAACGCAAATTATTTAATATTTAAAATATAGTTTCCGTTTTGAACAACAAGAACAAAATTATACCGATTGATTTATGAGAATGATAAATTTGCTACATTATAATATTTTAATAATATTTAATATATTTATTAATATTTTAAGCTCTCAAACCAATCGGTATTTTTAAATTATCTACAGGGGGGTTCCTTATAAAGATCTATCTGAAAAAGCTTAAATTCATTTTTGCAAGACCTTATGACCATCGATAAAACGGACTTGTAGAATATACCGTGTGTACGGTAATTATTTTCAGGCTTTACTCTATGGACACAAGGCCAAAATCACAGACCTTATAATCACCCTCCTATACATTAATATACTAATAAATGAGGAACCAAGTTTTAACGAGTTTTAACAACAGTGAAAACGGCTGTAATATGGCACCGGCTCATTTATTACAACATTAATTTGAGAGAAACTATTTAATACAGAAAAACCATGCATGTTTTCCAATAAAAATTGTAGGCTATGGTTTTAACGAGCCGGTGCCTATATGAAGAAAATACTATTTCGGCACAGTTTGAATTGGTATAAAGTATAAACTGAGAAAAAATGTGAAGTTGCCAAAATTAGGTCGACGAATTACAATTACAGGAGGGTCTGGTTATAAGGTTAAGCCCGAAAAACTGACTTGACCTTAATACACTTCAAAAAAATTGACTTGACCTTATTACCATAAAAAAAAAATTTCTTTTGATTTACCCCAAAAAAATATGGTCTTCAATCAAGAAAATGTAAAAAAAAAACACTATTTTATAGAAAAAAAGTCTAAAAAGACATGATTTCTATAGAAAAAAAATGTGCGGGGTCAAAAATGACTTGACCTTAGTGCAAAAAAGATGAGTTGACCTTATAACGGTCACCTTTTGTGACCTTATAACCAGACCCCCTGTAATACTAAATAGGAAATGAAAACTTTTGAGAAAATATTCAGTTTGTACACCCCCAGCTTTGTTATGTTATTACTCTATAATCTAACCTATTTTTACGCCACTTTTTCGGGAATACCTTTGTATGTTACGGACGACCGTCTTATCTTGCAGTTTTTCGCATAAAAAAACCTGCAACATAACAGCGCAGAGAATGCACTTTATACCATTTCAAATTGCGCTACTATTTCAAATTTAAGCGACTTTTCATGAGCAATTTTATCCTTTTTTCAAAATAATTTCAAAATTATCAATAGATATGAGGTCAAATGAGGTCACCTCAGTGCAATGAATATTCTAATTGAGTTTTTTTCTCGAATTTTCCTAAAGCAACAGCTGACGTCTTTTCTTGGAAGNTTGAGGTTTTTCGTGGCATTTGGCTTGGTATTTTGGTATTGGTGGGCCTCTGTTCGATATTATCGAGCTCGTGAAGAAACTCGTCAAAGTTACTCACACGGTAGTCGTTTTCTTCGGGTGGGAAAACAGCTTCTGCAGGCATTTCTAAAAAATATATTTACTTAGATGCACGTAATTGATTATAAGGTCAAATCTACAAAAAACATTATAATGTAATAAGCTTTATATATAAAGCTTATATAAGCTTTATTGCAATTAAAAAAGACCTAAAAGTCAACAACGAAATCATAAATAACTGACAGGTGTTAGTTATAAGGTCAAGTCAGTTTTTCAGACCTTGACTTTATAAACAAAAATTTGATTTGATTTTTTTCTGAAAAAAAGTTGAAAAAGGTCATGATTCCGTAAAAAAAATCTATTACAATCCCTTATGAGTTGCTTATTACTTGTTTACTATGTTAACATAAAAAATATCAGACCTTATAACCAAAAATCTTGTAGTCGGAAATAAATCTCTTTTGAACGTGACTTACCAATTAGTGCAGAAGCGACCTTATCGGGATCATTGCCATGTTCCTTTAAAAGACGCTTTATCTTGTCTTTGTTTACATTTGGGAACAATGCTTTTATGTTATCAATATTGTCGTTAATTGTCTTTCGTTTTGGCGATCTAAACAAAGAAATTATAAATTAATAAAAATATTAAAATTAATTAACATTAAACATAAATATAATTTTATAACCATAAGTTATGGTCCATAACCATTATCTATGGACTTTTTTAGGGTCGGATTTTTAGACCAATCAAGAAAATACAATTACAAGGGTGCGCCGTTAACCGACTAAAAAAGTTTTCGAAAACTGCCCGGTTAACGGCTTAACGCGTAGTCGGTAAATAATGTTATAGATAACAGAGATCTGAAAAAAATTTTTTGCAAAAGCCAGTTAACGGTTTTTGGCCGGTTAACGGGTGCACACCCTCTATATCTTGCATCAACTCGTACGGCGAAATGAGCACAGTAAGCATACCTAGACCCTATAGGTCATTTTGAAAAATAAAATTTCGGTTGAAAACCGGAAGTGGCAGAAAAACGGTGTTTCTATCGAATTTGCTCAAAATTACCGGTTTTCATGGATTCTAGGGTAATCGAGGTCGGTGAACAGGAATATGAACTTAGTTTAAAAAAACAAGGTTGAACGGTAATTGGCAATTTTCCTTTTGAAAAACGGTCTTTTTATGAAAATTGTCTTCAAATTACCGGTTTTTACGAATGTTAGGGTAAATCGACCGCGGGTGGCTTTCATAAACATGTATAAACGTACCTATTTCGGGTAGCTGGCTGCCAATCATCGAGTCCCAATTCGACTCTTTGATTTTCAATTTCGTCAATTTCGTTTTGAAGTCGAAAAGCGAGGCACTTATCGGTCAGTTGTCGTCGGGTTTCGACCATTTCGCGAGTTTCACGATCTTCCGGCACCTTCCAGATCTTTTTTGTATTCAGAGACTCAAAATCATAATCTTCGCAAAAAATCGCCTCCTGCACATCTAAATGACGTCAGTTTAGAAAGTAATGCATAAAGGTTAGTTATAAAGGCACTGTCTGATTTGGGCGAATACAAACCTGGTGAAAATACAGAACATGACGAAACGTGAAAACACGTCCCAATTTCCATAAAAAAATCAATACAGGCGGGTCTCACATTAAGCGACGCTTTGCTATTTTTGACCAAAGTCCATTTTTGTCCTTTTCAAAGGTTAAAAAAAGCGACCAAAAAGGATCAAATTAAGGGAATTAATTTCAACTCTGAGCTTTTTTTTTTCGAAAAAGCGTCCCTTAATTTGAACCTTTTAGGTAAAAGTGTCCCTTAACTTGAATTTTGTCCCTTCATATGAGTCCCCCGTAAGGAGTGGGGTATTTTGGGATTTGGGCTCGCAAACAAACTAGCATTTTAAATTGGTCGCCAAGTCCTGTCTAAAACACCATTTGGCGACCATAAAACTATGATTTGTTGTAGCCAGAACTTGGCGACGAATTTTGGAGTGGCCAAAAGTTTTGGCCCGAAAGAACCTAAAATAGATGTTTTTTGAAACCCCAAATGGTAGCCAAAATACCCTTGACCACTTTTAGGCTTTCGCGGTTTTTAGGTTTCTTCATTTTTGGTATTCTACCAAAATACAAAAATCAATTACACAGGATATGCCCTTAACCGTCCGGAACCGGGTTAACCGTCCACTTTTGTGCTAATTTTTTTCAGAGCTAACGCCTACACGATGTGCCCTTAACCGTCCAGTTTGCATTAACCGTCCATTTTTTACTAAATTATTTTGAATATTTTCTCTTTGTTTCTGTAAAATTAATGTCATATATATTAAAACTTTCTCAATGATCAATTTAGTCAAAAAGTATAAAAAAAGTAAGAAAAAAATATCTATTTGTTAAGAAATCGACTTTATTATCCATAACAGTCATAGAAAAGAGTTACGTGTTATAGGAGATCAAGTTCCTAAATAAAAATGGCTATTTTTCGTTAACCGTCCAGTTCGATTTTTTTTAAATTTACCTTAAAAATGGCCTACGTATTCGGCCCTTAACCGTCCGGAACCTGGTTAACCGTCCAGTTTTGAAAAAAAAGTGGACGACAGTGTTGGAAACGTTGGGCGATGGAGAAATTTTCTTCCTAACGCGTTGGGAGCGTTGGGCGTTGGGGAAAAATTCAAGCGTTGGCCAACGCTCAAATTTTTCAAACGATTAACGCAATTTTATACTGTATTTATGCTGTGTAAAACCAAGACGCCCCTCCGACATGTTCGATTTATTGTCTAAAATAGTTTTACACTTATCCGTTAAGCATCAGTGTTGGAATTGTTGGGCGTTGGGGTGCGTTGGCCAACGACCAAC
>SCLG01000624.1:39491-54232 GCA_004367875.1 Oikopleura albicans
TTTTTCTTCCCAACGCGTTGGGAGCGTTGGGCGTTGGGGAAAAATTCAAGCGTTGGCCAACGCTCAAATTTTTCAAACGATTAACGCAATTTTATACTGTATTTATGCTGTGTAAAACCAAGACGCCCCTCCGACATGTTCGATTTATTGTCTAAAATAGTTTTACACTTATCCGTTAAGCATCAGTGTTGGAATTGTTGGGCGTTGGGGTGCGTTGGCCAACGACCAACCAACGCGTTGGGAACGTTGGGCGTTGGTTAGATTTTATTCCAAACGCGTTGGGCGTTGGGAAAATTCAAGCGTTGGCCAACGCTTGCGTTGGGCGTTGGGAAAAATCCGAGCGTTGGGCGTTGGGGGAAATTTGGAGCGTTGGCCAACTTTTCCAACGCTGGTGGACGGTTAAAGGCATAACCTGTGTATTCAACTCTTTAATCGTAAATAAAAGAGTCTGTATTCGGCCAAATCAGACAGTGCCTTATATGATATAACCACTACCCCCTGTATGTCGGAATTGGTACAATTATATTACCTGTGAGAAATTTGACCAAATTTTTTCTTTCTGGCTCAAAGTGGACGTTCCATTCAGCCAGCTGAAAAAATGCCTCATTAATGGTCGCTAACTCGGCACCGCGTTCACTTTTGAAAAATCGACACACTCGCTGGGCGACCTCGTTTAACCCGAAATCGTCCCAATGCTCCCATTTGATGCGATTTTTCTCCGAAAAGTTTCGAAGACGTTTGATAAAATACGCAGATTCTCTCGTGGCCATTTTAACGTATTTTTTTTTCTTTTTCTTTCGTTTTCCTAATACCCTTCTTAACACCTAAAAATTATCTTTTTAACTCGGAAATTTTTTTTGTCAACTGGTTATTCAGAAAATAGTGGTCAGATGACAGTTGAAAGGGACAAAGAAGATTGCTAAAAATGATCAAACTAAAATGAATAAAGGCGGCATAGCTAAAAACACGGTCGGAACACCTGAAAGTTTTTTTTTTTTGATAAATACTGCGCAGTTTTTTTGCCAGTTTTTTTTTCATGGGCGGAAATAACGTCAAGCCCAGAAAAACTGACTTTTTAGGTTACTAGTGACACTTGACGTTAATGAACAAAAAATGGACGTGACCTTAGTACTTTTTGGCGAACATTTTCACTTTAACATTTTTTTTTCCAAAATTTTTTTTTTAATGGTTATAAAGTCACTGACCTTAGAACCAATAAAAAACAGTTCGGAAAAAATGTTGAAATAAAAATGTTCGCCAAAAAAGTGAAAGAGACATGATTTATGTGCAAAAAACTGACTTGATCTTAGAACAAAAAAAAAGACATGACTTCTATAAAAAAAATTTTCGCCCAAGAAAGTGAACAAACTGAAAAAAAATTAAAGGTCGCGCGTTGTGGCCTTATAGCCAGACCTTCTTATTTGCCAAGGAATGTACATGAAATCAAGGAATAAATAATACGAACGGAAATTTGAAGAATGGTGAAGTAGAGATTAACAATATCAAGGGCACTAACTGAACGGGGAGAACCTACAAAATGGAGAAATCTGAAAATGGAGAAAATTTGCCGAAAATGGCCCCTGAAATGCTCTCTAGCGCCAAAGCGCGTCTCATTTTTCATTTTGTCACCAACGTAATATATGCATCAAACTGCATCATTTATGTAATTTTCCGCCGTTTTCAGGTTTCTCCATTTTCGTTCAGAGCCATATCAAGTTGAAAAATCCGGAAAACGGGATTTCGGGATTTTTATCGGCGAACTTCAATCGATATCCAGTGTCGTGCATAATGTAATCGTCTGGCGCCAAGGAGTTAAAGTCGATGTGGAAAGGGGCAATAGAATTCATTAATTGTGGAATTTCACGTTTCATTCTTCGTTGAATTTTCACCGGCCTCGTTTTATAGGCCGGTCCCATTTGGAGAACGTTATTTTGGTGCAAAGTCAATCGATTTTTTGGAATTTTTATGATTGGGTCCTTTCTGTAAGTATTCTTGCAGTAGAAATAATTGTCGTCGATTTTTACCAAAAGAACCGTGAGAGAAATCTCGGATCCAAGCTTTGTAACATTCACAATTATGTTTTCCTAAAAATGTAATTTTAGACGGTAGACATATTGGAAAAAAAACAAAAAGACAGACGGTTTTTTGCTATTGCTTTTATAACTTTTCCTACTCCTCCTGAACCAGACATGGTATGAACTTGATTTTTTGGGAAACGGCGCCAAATTAATGGGGCTAATGTAATAAGAAGTTCCAACCGGTGGTACAAAATTTACCAGTATAAATTACCGGTTAAAGTGGTAAATTGTCGGTTTCCCGACCTATAGAAAACCTTTTTTCGATGAAACTTGACCAGTTAAGTAAATAAAGGTCGCTGATTTCATTTTTGGGTCAGTTTTCTAATATGACCCCTCTAGGGTGTCAAATTACAACTTGCTTGAAATGGGCACTTATGGTACTCATTCGATCTGGTTTTTCACGGCGATTACAACTATAATATTTAAAAATCCTCAAACTTGAAATTTGACCCCTTTTTGGTTATTTTTTGGCAAAAAGGGGTAAAATTACGACTTCCTTGAAAAGGGCCATGTATGATTTTTGGTGGAAAACTGACTTGACCTTAATGTCAGAAAACTAACAAAACTTTACATTATTGATGTTAAAATGTTCGACCAACAAGGCGTGTATTCAGTGTGACAGATGAAAATATGTCTTAAGTTTTTTATGGGGTGGTTGTAAGGTCTTGGTTACAAACTATCCTAAAATCATAAATATGAGACTTTATGAAACCACCTCTGCCATTGTAGGGTATTTACCTCAAAGGATTTAGTACCGGCTCGGAACCAAACTTTTTTATTATCCAAGTCTTCTTTATAATGTTCGAGAACACGTTCTAGAGCAGGCGAATTTGGATGTGTTACTTCTTCATAAATTAATTCCACATTTTCAATGTCAATTTCGAGGTTTTTGAGAAGTTCTCGAACGGGCAAAATGCGTTTCCACCCTTCAGTTTCGAAAGCAGTTCGATTCACAAGGCGTTGAACGACCTTAAGTGCTGATTGGTTCTGAAGGTCACCTTGAAAACTCCTCGGATTTACACATCCGATAAAAACCGCGAACATTTTCTTGAAGGAATATTCGGGACACATTTTAGAGGCGGAATTTTCCATGGCTTCAATCTCGGGGTCATTTTCGACATTTTCTTGAACGGACTTCCAAACCCGATTGAAAACTTCTCGGATGAAGTTGAGCGCCCAATACGCTTTTTGAGCATTTTTTAATTTATTTTCGATTATCTCAAAAAGCGCCATTCGAAATCCGGAAATTGTGGCATAAGACTGACACAAGTAAGTGACATTCTGATCTTGGAAATTGGTAAGGTCCAAAGATTGTCCAGAAGGTGGCTGAAAAGAGTCGAAAAATATTTCAAGTTGGGTGAGAACGTCGACTGATGCCTGGGTATGTTCGAAGACCTCGAAAGTTTCCGAAATCGGCGAAGAATTATCAATCTTAATCTTCATAAGATCCTCCAAACATGATTCATCGAAGTCCTCCAAATCCATTCTTTGTTTTGGATCGGGCTAAAAGTGTTGTAGTTGGAAAAATTATTACAGACAAATGTGTGTAGATTTTTGTACCAATGACTATATGGAATACCATGAAATATAAGTGTGAAAAAATAACATAAAACCTTTCATTTAACTCCTAGACAGACTGATTTGGACAAACATTTTTTAACCGAAAAACTTGTTCAATAAAAAGCATCATTTTGTTCGAAAACAATACTACTTGGAAATATGCTCATTCGTTTAATGTTTTTTTTTATGAAATATAACAAAAGAGCGCGATGTTAACTTACATGCAACAGTCTTTCTAGGGGGATTCGCGCTTTCTCGAACATCTCATTTTGATCCAAAAACGCGACTTTTTCAAAAATCGGTTGTGCTAATAAATTCCAGCCAACTTTCCACCCAAAAATAATCAAAATGGCCACTTTGGCGAAAGAATAGTTATCACTTCTCATGGATGGGTTTCCGGCGAATTGTTCCGGTGACCCGAAACCCGGTGTTCCAGATTGACCTTCAAGTTCATCCTTAGTCGTTGAGCTACCAAAATCGGTCAGTACAAAGTCAAGTCCACCATACCAATTAATTTCTACCTCATCATCCTTGACATTCATCAATATGTGGGAAGGTTTAATGTCAAGATGACAGAAATTCTGCTCTTGGATATAAATTAAAACCCATTTTAACTGTGACACGAGTTCTTCTCTAATCCTCTGCGTAGGCGTGTTATTTTTTAGATATACCCAGAGGTTAGAATTGTAAAAATCCATAACCATCGCATGATGGATCTCTTCGTTAAAATACTGAAATCTCGAACCCAGAAGTTCAATAATATTTAAGTGATCAAGGGAGGCCACTGTGAGTTCTACTGGGCGACCGGACTTTTCCATCTCTTGAGAGTTAACCAGATGAACCTCCGACAGTTTTTTAATTTGTTTTTTATCCGGCGCAACTTTGATTGCTCTCTTCCAATCCGCCTCCCAGTGGCTCAAAACAACCGCTTCTCCGCCTACGCCCAAAACACGTGACATGTCAAATTCAAGCTTGTTCAGGGTCTTTAGCTTTTCAAGAAGGAACTGCTCAATACGTTTGGAAAGATCATCGCTAAAGTCGAAATCCCATTTTGTAATATCGGGAGACACCTTCAAAAAAGATTTAGTTTTTTTTTTTAATTTAAAGATATAAATAACAATAATAATAAATAATAAAGACGTTATTAATCACAAGGTCCAAAATCGACCGTCATTATATGTTGAAGAAACGACTTTTATGGCGGTTAAAATGTCTGAGCTAAAAACCATACAGGGGGATGGTTATAAGGTCAAGGTCTAAAAAACTGACTTGACCTTAATGATTTTTGAAAAAACTGACTTGCCCTTATAACCAACCTGAATTTTTTTTTCCATAATAAGATCTTAGTGGTGGAAAAAAAATTCAAAAAGACATGATTTCATAGAAAAAAGTCTAAAAAGACATGATTTCTATGGAAGGGAGGATCCGAAAAAAAAACGTAAAAAGACATGATTTTAAAGATTTTTCCCAAAAATCATGCTACTCAAAAAAACTGACTTGACCTAAGTGCCTGAAAAAATTGACTTGGCCTTAGTGCAAAAAAACTAANAAACACGTGACATGTCAAATTCAAGCTTGTTCAGGGTCTTTAGCTTTTCAAGAAGGAACTGCTCAATACGTTTGGAAAGATCATCGCTAAAGTCGAAATCCCATTTTGTAATATCGGGAGACACCTTCAAAAAAGATTTAGTTTTTTTTTTAATTTAAAGATATAAATAACAATAATAATAAATAATAAAGACGTTATTAATCACAAGGTCCAAAATCGACCGTCATTATATGTTGAAGAAACGACTTTTATGGCGGTTAAAATGTCTGAGCTAAAAACCATACAGGGGGTTGGTTATAAGGTCAAGGTCTAAAAAACTGACTTGACCTTAATGATTTTTGAAAAAACTGACTTGACCTTATAACCAACCTGAATTTTTTTTCACAATAAGATCTTAGTGCTGGAAAAAAGTTCAAAAAGACATGATTTCTATAGAAGGGAGGTCTTCAACCGAAAAAACCGTAAAAAGACACGATTTTAAAGATTTTTCCCCAAAATCATGCTACTCAAAAAAACTGACTTGACCTAAGTGCCTGAAAAAATTGACTTGGCCTTAGTGAAAAAAATCTAACTTGACCTTATAAGTTATAACGGCACAAATGGCTGACCTTATAACCAACCTAAAAAAATTTTTGGACCAAAATTTAGTTTTTTTTTTCACTGGCCTTTTAGTTTCAACCATCACCCCTTGTAGTTATTTTTAATACGTACTTTTAATTGGTGATTATCCATCGTCAAAGTGAACTTTTTGTCGACGCCTTTTTGTTTCAAAAAACTCGCCACAAATATTTTTCCTTTGCCAAATTGAACACGCCACATAAGTGCCTCGGGCAAATTGTAGAAATTTCCAAAAACGGTTTTCATTGGTCCACTGATGTCAACTTTGAATTCGTCGCATAGTTTCTGAAATTTCGAAAAATTCGGTTTGATCGTTCGAACCAAGTTGTTTTCTTTTATGAACTCAAGTTGACCTTCAATTGTTTTCCCACAATTTTCGGCGTTTTTGTATTTTTCTATAAGTTTTGCGGTCAAAGACGGAAACTTGTCGCAAACTTGAATCACGAACATTAGAGGTTGGGCACTTTCTGACCAAAAAATTCTGACGAAAACGTCCCAAAACTGCGGCTCAGTTTCCGACATTGACTGCTCAGTTATCCCGTATCGTATAAATATTTCGCCAAGCGTTGAAATTCGAGAATAATTTCGATTTTTTTCGAACATTTTCGACAATTCCTTCGTGACTAACTTCTCACTTTTCAGAATATTCACAAGGTTTTTAACTGCTACATCGAGGGCATAATCATTCCATGCACCTCTCCTGTACTTCGCCGAAATTGCGATGTCAAAGACTGATGTTTCCCAGCTGGTTAATAAACTGGCCGTCTTTTTTGCTCCAATATGATCACTGATAACTTTAATATATTCATAATGTTCGTATACCACCTTGATTGCCATTGCCCGCTCTGCTTCGTCGGGATTCGCTTTTTCCAATTTCTTTGTAATGTCCGAGTGGTTTCCACAAGCTGCCCATAAATATGCCGTGTATCCACCCCTATCCAGAGGTCGGCATTTTGATTTATTTTTCTTGTCCAACCCGATTCCAATTCCGCGGGTAACAGTCGGGTAAAGTTACACGTGATTACCCGATTCGGGTAAAACTCGGGTAACCAACCCGTTTGGGTTTACTAGGTTGAATTATTGTTGTCCAACCCGATTCCAACCCGCGGGTTAAACTATGATAAATTCTTACCCGAATTCCGTACCCGAGTTTTACCCGACTTTTTTAACCTGAAAATCGTTGTCCAACCCGCGGGTAAAATTAGGGTTGAAATCCAAGTGCCGACCTCTGCCCTATCAACCCAATCCCCCGTCGCTCCCATCTTCCTCAATTCTTCAAATTCATCCCACTTTCCATTCCAAACCGCCTTCCACAACTTTTCATCCTTCTTTTTCTGCTTTTCAGTTTTTGATTTTTCAATTTCCTCCCAATCCCGGACCCATGGCTTCTCGCCGACCAATTTTTTTAATTTTCCGAACACATAAAGTTCATCAGAGGTATTTGCAATCGGCATTTTCTCTAAATATTCGACTTACAGGGGGTCTGGTTATAAGGTCAAGGCCAAAAAAATGACTTGACCTTAATACACTCGAAAAAAAAAATGACTTGACCACAACAAAGTCCAAAAAGGTATGATTTCTATAAAAAAAATTATTACCCGTGTCGTTATAAACGTATATCATATACGGTATATGTCTCGTTCTAAGTTAACACCCAAAAAAACTGAAAAAGACATGATTTATCTTGAAAAAAAATGACTTGACCTTAGTTCAAAAAAGATGACTTGACCTTATAACGGTCACACTGTGTGACCTTATAACCTTATAATCTCAAACAAAGACCAATTACATTTTTGTAGCTATTTTGTTTAACTTTTAAGGTCAAGTCCAAAAAACTAACTTGGTCTTAATGCACTTAAAAATAACTTGACCTTCTAACTACTATTACCTTCAATTCGGTGTCGGTTGAGAGTTAAATGAATCGACTTTACTCAACGGTGCCTGATGGTTAACTATGCATGTTGTCCAATGTTCAAACTCAATCTAGAATTACTTAAATTTTATTTTATTAACAATTTAGATATTAAATAACTAAATATTTAAATATAATTTAGAACAGTGAGTGTGGTTATAAAGTCAAGCTAAAAAACTGGCTTGACCTTAGTGCTAAAAAGTGAAACAAAACATGATTTCTATTTTTTTAAAATGACTTGACCTTATAACGGTCCAAATGGCCGACCTGACCACAATTTCTGTATTTCTGACTTGACCTAATAACCAATTTTAAAAATAGCATTTTGGTACAGGGGGGTCTGGTTATAAGGCCAAGCCAGAGGTCGGCAGGAATTGACATTTTTTGTACCCTACCATTCACTGAAAAAAAAGGGTACAAAAAAATTTGTACCCGAATTTTTCCGAATTTACCCTTCCATACCCTACCATTGAAAGTTTTCCGAGTTTTTCCTTGTCCGCGGACAAGGGTACAAAATCTGCCGACCTCTGGGCCAAGCCCGAAAAAAATAACTTGACCTTAATGCACATCAAAAAAAATGACTTGACCTTAATGCACATCAAAAAAAATGACTTGACCTTAATTGCCATTTAAAAATTATTTTGCTAATATTTGATTTTCGCGAAAAAATTATGGTCTTAACTCTACAAAATGTTAAAAAAGATACTATTTTATAGAAAAAACGTGTAAAAAGACATGATTTCTATAGAAAAAAAATGTGCGAGCGGGGGGGAGGTCTTCATCCGAAAAAGCGTAAAAAGACCTGATTTCAAAGATTTTTTCCCAAAACACATACAGTATGTGTGACATACTTCAAAAAAAAAATTGACTTGACCTTAGTGCAAGAAAAANTCCAATGTTTAAACTCAATCTAGAATTACTTAAATTTAATTTTATTAACAATTTAGATATTAAATAACTAAATATTTAAATATAATTTAGAACAGTGAGTGTGGTTATAAAGTCAAGCTAAAAAACTGGCTTGACCTTAGTGCCTAAAAGTGAAACAAAACATGATTTCTATTTTTTAAAAATGACTTGACCTTATAACGGTCCAAATGGCCGACCTGACCACAATTTCTGTATTTCTGACTTGACCTTAAAACCAATTTTAAAAATAGCATTTTGGTAAGAATTTTGAAAATGACATAAATATAAAAAAAAAAATGTGGCGAGCGAGTGGGGTCTTCGCCCAAAAAAGTGGAAAAAAGACATGATTTATGTTGAAAAAACTGACCTGACCTTATAACCAGATCTTTCTAGTTCCCTTAAAAATCGGACTTTACAGTTGATTAATCAATTTAATTTTTCTGAAAGGTAACTTAAGTCGTGAGGCAACAAAAAAAGTTATACACCACTTAAACATAACACCAAAAGTTCTCCAAAAAAGTGTTAAGATAATTGTATTTTGTTATGTTAATTGGATAGGGCGTTTGGTAAGATACTGGTAACTTGCGACACGGTTCGATACAAAAGGTGTTAAGGTAACTGATGTTAAGAGAATCCAACTGTGTTAAGAAAACTGGTGCTATAACATGTTAAGATAATCACGTTTTTTATCCCGAACTTTTATTATTGTTGGCAACTTAAATTGGCAAAAATTTCATAAAAAATTAACAAAGGCAAAAATGGTCGAAAAAGTTCGTCATTTGGCTATTGCACTTTAGTATTTCGGTTAAGTAAAATAGCCAAATGGCGAAGTTTTTTTGACAATTTTTGCCTTTGTTAATTTTTTTTATGAAAATTTTTGCCAATTTAAGTTGTCAACAAATGAAAATATTTAAATGAACTTTGGTCAATCATAAACGTTAGATACACCTGGTGCGCAGTTATCAGGCGGCTTTCGCAAAAAAAAAACCCGCTTGATAACTGCGTACGGCGCCTGATAACTGCGCACCCGGTGTATTTTAAAACCCGTATGGTGTAGAAATTCCATTAAAAACCGACAATAAATTATTATTAATGCGTTACAGTATATTTCAAATAAATTTTAGGCGAAAACATCTTTTGCTACATTGCACCAATGCTCGGACCAGGATTCTCTAGAACTGTCGATAAAATTGCGCCATTCTAGAAGGGATTTTTCACATTCCAAACTCGACATAATAAGATTAGCTAGTTCATCGTGGCTGTTGAAAATTCGTCCATTTTTGCCTTCTTTGACTAATTCACCCAAAGCCCGAAAATTTAGGGCCAAAACAGGCAAACCAGCACCAAACATATCCACAACTAAAATTTTAAATATTTTACTACGAGTAAGGTGGTCGCCTGGAATTTTTACCCAATTTTGAAATGACTTTGATTTACCGATTAATATAATTTCTACGTAATCGACCATTGCGTAACCGATGGTAACAATTACAAGTCTCCAAATTGTACCGGTTAGAAATTAAACCACACAAACCGTCAAAATTCTAGTTTTTTCGGCTATCGTATATTACCCCCAATCGCCCCCACTGAAATTTCATTAAAAATAAAAGGCCTGATCAAAGGCGGTTGCCGTAATTACGATAATATGGAGGGAAAACGGAAAAATAAAAAAAGTTTTAACCCCAACCGGTTAGGTCGGATGGGTCTATTTTTTTCTACACAAATATTATCGAGTATGTTCTATCATTTTCAAAAAAAAAATCAAGTCGCTCAGCCTTCTACTTCGTGTACCTTATATCCCAGCCGGCGTACCTAAGTATGAGGTATAATAACGCGCTTCTCGCTTTTCTAGTTTTTACGCCTATTAGATACAAAACTTGAGAAAGCGAGAAGCACGTTATTTTACCGCATAGTTGTAATATTTTTCCGGAAAAAAACGCCTAAAATTATGTTTTTTCTTGAAATTGATTCTTTTTTTTTAATACATAAATGTATATACCTTTCATAGGTAGATCAAGGCCGGAGGAACTGGAGTGTAAAGAGACACCCAATGTTGCGGATCCAAGTAATTTTGGATAATCTTCAACTTCGAGCCAGGGTGTCACGATCGATATGTGCCTTAACCCACGTTTTTCGATTTCCTTCAAATAAAATGCTTTTTGGGGCCCTTTGCCTGTAATGGCCACGACCAATTCTTTCTTGGCCTCATCACACGTTGTTAGTGCATTTAAAAGTATCGAAAAATCTTCGTCTTCTGTCCAAGACGTCGAACTCACTATTGGTCGGTTACTTTTTAGCATATCATCAATATCACCGGGGATTTTTGCATAATTCGATTTTTATAAAAAAAAAAAGTCTGAAATATGCTTGACATAAACGATTAAATATGGCCTTATGAGTTATAAACACAGACGCTGCCAATAATTTGGTTTTAACGGGTTAGGGGCCTAAACACGAAGTTGGCAAGCTTTTTCCGACTCGCTTCAAAACCACATTTTTCGTGATAGGAAATAGAACATAGAAAAAGCAATTGTGAACTATTAAAAATATAGCTACTTACCGGTCGACGTTAAAAATTAATCGAAAAAGCCTCCATTTTCAGAACTAAAATTCTACCAAAAAAGTGACTTTTTGTGTAAAATTCCGTCGTATTTTTCTGATAGAAATCGTATGATGCCGTTTTCAAATGTCGATATTTATCAAAAATGAAAACTATCAAAATTTTCTAGAATAGGCCACTAAATTAAACTAGTTTATGGGCCATAAATTATGGCATACCCCAAAAATAAAATACTTTGAGGCATTTTTAAGATTTCCGTTTGTGGACTTATTTTCCGTCCTTAGGGGTCGAATTACATTTGTCATGTTACAAAAAGTGAAAATTGGCTAAAGCGAAAAAAAAAATGAAATTCTGAAATGCTAAAAAATAAACGACCCTAGCAATGGTGTCCCGTTAGCCACCTTCTCCAAAATAGGTATTTTTTTGCTCAGTCGAAGTAAGAATTCATTTCGTTCATCACGTTCCAATCGACGAAATCGGCAGTGGGGTTTATCATATAAAACGTGAACATTAGTGGCGCCCCACTTTTCAATATCACTTTTCATTGCACTTGTTACCGTAAAATTAGCATCTGATAACTTTGCCAGAATTAATTCGTATTTCTCGGCGACTTTAACTTTGGTAGGTTTGTTTTTGCTAAGTCATAACTAAACTACACAGTTACCTTAAGGCTTTAAGGTACAAAAATGTAAAAAGACATGATTATATAGATATAAAAGTGTACAAAGACATCTTTATTTTAGTATAATTTTATTGGAGAAAACTAAGGTCAGTGCAACAAAAAAAAACTGACCTTAAAGCCGAGTAGAGTATTTTTCTTCATCCAAAAAAAAACGAAAAAAGACATGATTTCAAAGATTTTTAAAGATTTTTTCCCAAAAAGCATGCTACTCAAAAAAACTGACTTGACCTTAGTGCAAAAAAACTGACTTGACCTTAGTACAAAAAAACTGACTTGACCTTATAACGGCACAAATGGCTGACCTTATATCCAACCGCCCTGTATTTTGGATGATTTTGGGGACCATTAAATTGGTCGCAAGTCCTCTATAAAACACCATTTGGCGACAACTTGGTCGCCAAGTGTTGTTCAAAATATGATTTGGCGACCATTTTGTGTTTTAGACAGGAGTTGGCGACCACTTTTGTTGTCGTCCAAACTATCCAAAATACAAGTTTTTTTGGCGACCAGAAAATGCTCCCGTTTTTAATTCTCGAAAATAGCGGCCCTTGAGAGAAACGCCCTAATCGGAATAACTTCTCGCTATTGGTTATTGAAATCATTTTTGTTTATCAAAACCTTGCCTAAAATAGAATTGGCTTTCTGTATGTGCATTATTGAAAATCCGTAATTGTGCCAATCAATGACAAATTTCGCGTCAAATAATTGCGCGACAAAAAAGCAAATAAAAAGCGCCGGAATCGAGGGCGGATTTTGAACGAGTATATTGCGCGGACAATTACCGCCGTGGAATATTGCGGCCAAAATGCGCCATAAAATCACAGTCGATTGCGCAATCGTCTTGACGACGTATTTAACCAGCCGGCTGGTAATAAAGTTACATGAACACTGCTCGAGATAGACGACTTGAAGTTTTCCATTTGATTTAAAATCGACGGCCGAAGAAGGTAATTCGGATCCTTTGAAGCCAAATAAAATCACACGTTTACCATTATCAATAAGACTGGCAACCTAAATGTTAAAACTGTTAACTTAACAGTGTTAACTTAAATCCTAAACTAATTTGAAAAATAAACACATTTTTCTGAACGAAAAACGCATTTTCAAAAACGATTTCTTTTTTGTTTCAAAATTTTTCGAAATTGCATTTTTAACGGAAGGCATTATCAAAGAAGTCGACACTCAAAACCAACATAGAATAATCAATCGTGTACTCAACGAACAAAAAAAAAAAAATCAACCAATAGAATGTTTTTTTTTTCGTAATCAAAAATAATTTTTAATAGTCACTGTACTGAATTAACGATAAAAATATTTTTTGTAATGAGTTAAGGTACGAGTGACTTGACCTTATAACCACTACCACCGTACATTTGTAAAAAAAGATAAAACTAATTTTAGCAAACCTGATTAAATGTGCGCGGAGAATGTCCAACATCTCCAAGGACTAAAACATAAACGAGATTTTGATCGCGTTTGATTGGCCAAAACCAACCCACACAAAATAAAACGGGTATCAAGGCGACTAACGGTACACAACTAAGGCTTCCTACAAGAGCTAAAAATCCAACCACCCATTTAATCATTCACAATAAATCTAAACAAAAAATAATAATAAAGTTAAACAGAAATAAATCAGATAATTTGTATTGCAAAGATCAATAAACAACAGTAATGAGCCCTTACACGGGGGGTCTGGTTATAATGTCGGACCTAAAAAGGGGTCTTCATAAAAAAACGTAAAAAGACATGATTTTAAAGATTTTTTTCCGAAAATACTGACATGACCTTAGTCGAAGGAAACTTGGGACCTTATAACCACACCCCACCCCCGTAGCATATTGTTTTAAAATCGTCAGGTATATGATACGACGCGCTTTCGAGAAATTGTGGACCCTGAAGCACAAAAAATGTTTTTTTACCAAAAATCGCGCAAATTGAAATTATACCGTTTTGTGTAATCAGAATGAACAGTTAAATTATAAAATATCTTTCAAGTAATGGAAAAAGATTGGATTCCAGAACTGCACGGAAATGGGCCTACTAAGAATCACATTAGGCACCGCGCTTTTTTCGAGAATAACTTTTTATCCGAGAAAGTTTTTCTCCGAAATTTAATTAATATTCAATATAAATAAAACAAAACTTTATAAATGTAAATTTCGAGACATTCCAGGAAAACCGTTTTGTCCGAAAAACTTACTCTCCGAAAAACCGCTGTGCCGAATCATAAATGTCGGTTTTTGGTCACTCTTGCCTTTCAATTCTAAAAAATTCAAATATTGCTTCCAGAACTTCAAATTCGGATGTTTCCTTGTTTTTTTAATTAATAAAAGCTTTTTTTCACAGAACTTTTCAAACTAGGTTTTTAATAGTTTAGCTTATTTGAAAAAAAAACGAAAAAAATCACCAAAAACGTATTTATGCATCATGACATGTTCAATTAAAAATGGGCAGTTGTAAATTAAATACACCCGTTTGCCGTTTATGTCCCACAACTTTTTTAGTTTTAAAGGCGTGTTTTTACTCAAGATAACGTCACAGGGGTATATCACAAGATTGAAGACTTCATTTGAACAGAAAAATATTTTCATTATTAAAATTATTGGAAAATTATTGTCAATGTAATCGAATCGTAACTTACGATCACTTTCCGTTTTTATCCATTTTTTGAAACACAACTTAATTTTTGTCGTACCGATGTTTTTCCGTGAAAATATTTCCCATTTTTTTTCGGGTATACCATATGGTTTTTCGTACGATGTAGAGGGACCGTCGCAATCCGGATAATGTATTTTCTGGAAAAAGACTAATCCGTCCACAGTTTATATACAAATATACTATAAACTTTTCGCGAATTACCCTTTCTCCAG
>SCLG01000624.1:54792-76587 GCA_004367875.1 Oikopleura albicans
ATCTGAAAATGGCAAAAACCTGAAAACGGTTAACCGCGGTTGAAAAAAGATTTTTTTTATGCAATATTATTAAGCATTTGTGATTTCAAATTTTTTTTTTCGTTCTCAGATTTTCGTCGTTTTCTGCTTACGCCATTTTCTGTATTCGCCTAAATCAAGTTGTGCCAATTGAACTAAATGAGCGTTTTTATTTGAAGTGGAATTTGGTGGAGATTGGTATGTGATCAGTAAGGAGCGCGAAAGTTGAATGAAGTCGCGCGTCACTTTTTACTTCGGCGCCATTTGACCGATAAAGGATATAATCAAAGCGGGTTTTGCCATTACCCTGTGTAACCACTTTACCCTCGGGAGTTGTGTGATCAGAAGACCAGACATACTCGGGATCGCAATTCTGAAAAAAAAAGTCATGAAAAAATATTCCAAGCAAAACAGACGTTTTGTTATACAGGAGTGTTTTTTTTTATCCGGAGTGGGGAATTTTTTGGTGTTTTTTGACCATAAAATTGGTCGCCAAATGGCTTGGTAGACAGCACTTGGCGGCCAATTTTATGATCGCCAAAACCACCTAAAAACATTTTTTTTGCCGACCAAAAATGATCGGCCAAAATACCCTTGAATTTTTATCTTGGGTAAAAAAAATATGAGAACAAAAAACTCATTTTTGAAAATTTTTCTGAAAACAAACTAAAGTTCGTAAATACGAAAAACACGAAGCCTACTCTAACTTGGCGTCCCTATATTCAATCTAAATTGTATGAAAATAATTTTATACATTTTGTAGCATTTTTCGTACGTACTTGAAAAAGCTCTTTTTGTATTTAAAACATGACCTCTCACCCTGTATTTTTTCTAGTTTTTCAAATTGTGCACATTAGTCGCAATCGATAAACGGACAATTTGGAAATCGGGACTGTATATCAATAAAATGTTCAATAATCACTCACCTTGAGTGCTTCTTTCAAAAGTTGCGGAGTCGACACTTTTTCGTGTCGACAAGTTTCCTCAACGAGACAGGACCCTATGTCGACATGTTCTAGAGTGTCCTTAAACTCTTGCCAACAATGACTGGCAAAGCAAAGGCTGTCATAGTCAGTTAACTGATCTGTATTGAAGTCGCCACAAATAATATCTAGCTTGACATCATGTTTTGATCCACTTTTGAAATGGTCGATAAAACGCGTTAAATCGCCCCATTGTTTTGCCCGTGCTTTGCATGCTTAAAAATATTTTGAAAACATTATATAGAGGGGTCGGTGATAAGGTCTTAAAAAGGACCATAAGATGCATTTGAAATGCATTTGAAACATACCGTACAGTGGGTATAGTTATAAACAGGGACGGCACTTGGATTCCAACCCGAATATTACCCGCGGGTTGGATACGGGTTGGACAACCATTTTCAGGTTAAAAAAGTGGGGTAAAACTCGGCTAACGGAATTCGGGTAAGAATTTATCAGAGTTTTACCCGCGGGTTGGAAAGGAGTCCAAACGGGTTGGTTACCCAAGTTTTACCCGAAACGGGTAATCACGGGTAACTTTACCCGACTTTTAGCCGCGGAATTGGAATCGGGTTGGACAAGAAAAAAAAATCAAAATGCCGACATCTGGTTATAAGGTCACAGTGGGTATAAACACTGACTCGACCTTAATGCACTAAAAAAGACCTACGGGGTGTTAAATATTGCCCGCAACATAAAATCTAAGAAAATGTGAATAAAATGTACCGTTAATGCGGTTTCCAGTTGGTGCTTGCAAATGAGTATTTCCCAAAATGATTGATTCATCATCGCCAAGATCTAATTCCACCATTAGTAGTCCTTTACAGCAATGATGGGTTTTTCAAATTTGAAATTTATATTTTGAAACTGAATTTTGTTCACGTGGGAAAACGTATGATTAACTCTCGGGGGGAAGGAGTTTTTGGGAACCCGTAGGGAGAAAATGTGTGTATATAAACACGCACTTAAAAATTCACAATAAAAAATTCACAATAATTCAAAAAAAAAACTGGTAAAGCCAAGTTGTAGAGCTCGTCAAACTACGTCGATCAGGCTATTCAGAAATTGATTCCACCAGGGCCCCCTAGAGAGCTGTTTGAAATCTCCAACCTACGCAAAAAATACCGTCAATGTAATTTTATCGAACTGTTGAGGGGGTCAGCAATACCCATTTTGCCCTACGGGGCCTCCATCGACGAAAAAACAAGCTGTGTGTCTATATACACGCACTTCCCCCTGGGAGTAAAAAAAACTACTGTACTGAAATAACTACAGTAGTACATACTACTGTACCACTCAACTTTCTTGAAAAAAAGCCGGTGCCTAATAGAAACAGTCGACATATGAACATTTTTTTCAAATGAAAACCCCATCAAAGTGCGTCTTCCAGATAAGCGTCTCTAAACGCGAAGAAATCCGACCTAATGATTGGGTACTTCGAGGCAATATATAATCCAGAATTGCACGAAGTGTAGTGGGTTAGTGATAGCCACACTTTTTGCGGATCAAAAATGATATTTCCAAATGTGCTCTAAATCGGGGTTACAAATTTGGGATGCAAGGGTTATAAGGTCAAGGCTAAAATATTCAGACACAAAATATTCAGACACAGAATTCGTAACCCTGCTCTGGAGTAATCCATTCAGTATAGTCCAAGCCGATTCGTTAAATACCTCCTGGAGGCAAATAACTTCGATATCAGCCGGAAGATTAACTTCAATATTTTCCGTTTGATTCTTTTCGCCGGCTTCAATCAGCTTCTCACCAATTGCAACTGCCCGCTCCGGAACATTGGGCAGATTATTTAACCGCCCGAGGCATTCAGGCATGAGGCAGACATTATTGGTTAAAAGCGAAAAAGTGCTCCATTCTAGGCTGTCCAATGTCACTTTAAACCGGCCGTGTTTTTAAAATTTGATATATCACATGAATCATATGATATAAGTAAGGATAACGTTTAATAAAAAAATGATGAAATTTTGGGAAAAATAAAATTTAGAATTAACAAAAAACGTGTCAAATTTCAAGTCCACAATTGTAAAAAAGCATATTCGTAACCGCCCTTAAAAATCGGATCGAATGAGAACCATGACGGTATACACAGGGTGCGCCGTTATGTTTCACCCCGTTATGTTTCACTTGTCCCCGCTCGTGCCGTTATGTTTCACTTTTTCCCGCTCGGGCCATTATGTTTCACTTTTTTCCGAATTTTTTTGTGAAACATAACGGCGCACCCTGTGTATTTCAAAATGTTCGTAATTTGACCCCCATCTTCGTCTACATGTAACCAAAAGGGGTCAAATTTCAAGTTAGAGAATTTTTAACAGATTCTTGAGAAATCGAATTGACTGAGCATCAAGCAAATTGTAATTTGACCCCTTAGAGGTCAACCTCGTATCAAAGCTCCAATTGGACAGCCTACCCCATTCCCCGTTTCGCTGACGTTTGTAAGGTTTTGAAGAAGTTAAAATCGAGAAATTTTGGGCGGTTGAAATCTCTGTGAGAATACAGATGAGGAATCCGAGGGCGGCGAATGGGAAAAGTAAAACACATAAAACAGCACTGGTTAGTAAATTTCCATAATTAATTGGTAACGAAGGGTGGCATGTTAACGATCCAAGAATTTCACTTCCAACAACATCAATATTATGCCAAAATGACTTTTGTGGGGTTTTTCTCTCAAAATTTTACATTTTAACCCTTGAACACATAATATGAAATCCACTGTAAATTTTAACCCTTTCCCATTTGAGTAAGTCACGAAATAAAACTTTATGACAAAATACTAAACTAGTTCGTATAAAAATTTCTTTGTTTTTTTAATAAAATTTTATGACACTTAAAACCAACATATACACCATAAGCGCTTTTAACCGGCCACTTTTGAACTAATTTTTTTCAAAGATAACAGATCGAAAAAACTCCATGGCCGAGTTAAGGGGCAAAATTTTGTATTAAAAAACCGCCCTTTGTGAGTATCATCCACGGTCGTTTTCTGGAAGCCCCCATCTGTCCTTTTTCGTCCATTATCTAAATAAAACAAAATTATGGATAAAATAAATCGTCATATCCGTTAATTGTGGGCAGTGGCTTCCAAATAAATCAATATCTCTCAAATCACTAGTGGTAAAAATTAGTGACCAACTATAGTGATACTTCAATCTCGTCGTCGATCTCATACTGGTTATTTCCGCACTGAATTTGTAAACTTTAAAATGGGTTCGATAATTTTTTTAATCCAAATACAAAAACAATTCCGACAGAATACATACAGGGGGGTTGGTTATAAGGTATAGGTCCTTATATGCATTTTGAAAAAACTGACTTGACCTTATAACCAACCTGAATTTTTCCACAGTAAGACCTTAGTGTCGGGACAAAGTTAAAAAAGACATGATTTTATAGAAAAAACGTGTAAAAAGACATGATTTTAAAGATTTTTTCCGAAAAATTATTCTTCTCAAAAAAACTGACATGACCTTAGTGCCTGAAAAAACTGACTTGACCTTATAACGGCACAAATGGCTGACCTTGTAACCAACCCTCCTGTATGTATAAGAAAAAAAAATCTGAGAATTTGTCCGAAAAGCTTTTTATTTGGAAAACTTGTTTACCGAAAATTTTTTCTTCAATAGACCGCCGTGCTGTTATCAGGGCGGTTTTCTCTCAAAAAATTCTATAGTTTGAACCCATGCTCTGTATAAGGCCATTTGGGCAGCTTGATTTTCGGCCTCAATTTTTGTCTCGCCGGTTCCATAGACGGCTATAATCGGCTTTGTTTTCGTCTCCAACATGCAATAATAGGCTAAAGTACTGTATGAGTAGTGAACCCAATTTTAAATTTAAAAAATTGTCGGACACAAGTTTTCAATGCTACATTCAACACACTTTTTTATATTCAAATTGCATTTATTTGTACAGGGGGTTGGTTATAAGGTCAAGGTCTAAAAAACTGATTTGACCTTAATACACTTTGAAAAAAAAACTGAGTTGACCTTATAACCAACCTGAAATTTTTTTCCCACGGTAAGACCTTAGTGCTGGGGAAAAGTTCAAAAAAGACATGATTTTATAGAAAAAACGTGTAAAAAGACACAAGGTGTAAAAAAAATGTGCCGTGTCTTCACCCAAAAAAAATCAAAAAGACATGATTTTAAAGATTTTTCCTCAAAAAGGATCCTACTCAAAAAAACTGTCTTAACCTTAGTGAAAAAACTGACTTGACCTTATAACGGCACAAATGGCTGACCTTATAACCAACCCCCATATAGAATTTTCAGCGAAAAAACGTTTTCTTTGAAAAGCGTATTCTTCCAAAAGCCATTTTCCCCAAAAATACAATTTTGGAATTTTCCGAAAACGGTTTACAATATAAATCAAACTCATACCATCTCGGAGGTCTCGGAGGAAAAAGAAACGTATTGCTGCAAGTCGGAAAAAAATCGTCACTTACTTTCTACTGTTATTTGATCAGATGTGTCGAATTCGTTCTGAGTTTGTTCTGTAGATATAGTCTGTAAACTATGCTCATCGTCTTCATTGTGCCCAATTTTGTGAATAAAAAACACAAAATTCTCTCGATTGGCGATACTCTGAAGACAAGCGAGAAATGACTTTTTCGGCTCTCTATCTCCCTCAACATTTTCAGTCGAACCAAAATCACCGGGTCGAATATTGATGAACTTACGGTAGTTTTTTTCCAGGCAACCCACAAATTTACCGTTAAAATTTTACATATGTACCTATACGAAAAGTTTTCTAATATATAACCCCTAACCAGTTATCATAACAAAGTATTGTTATTTATACAATTGTATAAGTTTTTGGGACTGAAAGGTATCGCGATTTCCAGGTTTTTAATCAAGCGCCCTCTCAAGCATCTTAACAAAATTTAATTATGTTACCATTTTTTTAAATAAAACAATTGATAAGATAAATGATTAGGGCCGTGTACCTGACGCTTGAAAAATATCCAGCGGCTTTCAAGAAACCGACATTTTTGCACTTTAACCGATTATTTCCGGTACAAATGTTACTGTACAAATTTTACTCCCCTTCTAAAATGTTATAAATGTTATACATGTAATACATGTAATACATGTCATGTATGATAATTTTCCCCAAAATTTTTCAAAAAAAACTACTGCCGTTAAAACTACCTTATTGCGCATATTTAGGACGCCTAGAAAAGTGGAGAGTTCGCCAATTTCGGGTTGAATGTCTTGCTTTTTTTGAAGTCTTTTTTGCTGGGCCAAATCACGCTCGTATTTATAATTTTCGTATTGTTCGAGAAACTCATTACAGGCGTTTCGTTTGGCCTGTTTTGGATTCGACGATGTGCCCTTAAACTCTCGCCCTATACAATATATTATATTTATAATTCCAAAATTCGAAAATTTTATACAGGGGGTCTATAAGGTCAAGCCAAAAAAATGACTTGGCCTTAATACACTTGAAAAACGTTTTTGGCGGCTAAATGGAAATTATGATGGGCAATTTTTCAGCCGGGAAAAAATTTGTTTGTAACCGGTAATTTTCGACCGGTAAAAAAATTGGAAATTTCAAAAAAATTCAGGTACAGTTGTAATTACTTAAAAATTTTCGCGGCGGAAAAGTTGCCCGTAATGATTTGCATCTACAGTCCTGGCCTTAATTATGCACGATTTCCAAATTGTTCACATTTTTTGGACACGAAAATTACACAATTTGAAGGTCGGGAAACCGGCCTTCGAAAACAAAATTATAAAATTAGCATACCTTTTAGCTGAGCAATGGTTATTTTGTCAACAGTTAAAACAACTCTTTTTCCATTATTATATTGACCAAAACCAGGCTCCCAATTTTTGTCTTTGCATAATTTTGTGAAGTCACCAACGGGGTCATGCCGGGCAGTACAAAACGGTTTTTCGGGCAGCTCAATTTGCCATCCAAGTTCAGTACTTAAATACCGCAAAACCTGAATTCAATAAATTCTATTCTATTATATTCTATTTATTTGCTGTTCGGCCCGTTCGGACCCTTTTCTTATTTAATACAGTCCTTGATTCCATAAGGGGCGCTTCCGTAACAGCCGTTTATCCCATAACGGCCCTTTTTCCAAAAAAATGATTATTCCATAAGGGCCGTTTTTTATTTACGTACAGTACTCGACGGCCGTTTATCCCATAACGGCCGCTTTTTTCCTCCAAAAACGGCCGCTTTTTTCCTCAAAAAACGGCCGTTCACCCCATAACGGCTGCTTTTTTGGAGAACCCAAAACGGCCGTTATGGAATTAAGGACTGTATTATAAAATGATTTCAATTTATCCCAAATTACCGCCATGAGAGCCATAACGCCCCTTTTTTCGAGAACCGAAAAAAACCGTTATGGAATCAAGGACTTTTAACCCGAATTTTTACCGGAATCATACTCCAGAATTTTTTTACCTGTTCACAAACGCGATGCTTGGCTTCTCCTTGATCGGTACCGTAAGCTTTGAATGTTTTTCGCGAATTTAAAATCTCATTTTCCTCAGTTTTATCTAAGAATTGGGCATATTCCATTTTTTTCTTTGTTTTACTTGTCTTATCTTTCTCTTGTCTGAGATACGAACGGTATAAATATAACCCACACGTAAGTGGTCATAAGGTCAAATAATACCAAAGTGTGTTGACCTAATAATCGCTCAGAAAAAAAGGCAAAAATGATTATTATACTCTAAATTCATTGGCAAAACACCATAAGACCTTAGTGCACCAAAAATGTTTTACAAGGAGTAAAAAAATGACTTGACCTTAGTGCAAAAAAAAAGTCCAAAAAGATATGATTTCTATAAAAAAAATTTATTACCCGTGTTTTACCCTTGTCGTTCTACTAAACGTATATGTCGAGTTCAGAATTGAAACCCAAAAAATAGAAAAACGACATGATTTATCTTGAAAAAAATGACTTGACCTTAGTGCAAAAAAGATGACTTGACCTTACAACGGTCACACCTTGTGACCTTATAACCAGACCCCCCTGTACTTTTTTTCGTGAAAAATAACTTCAATTTACCCCCAAATTACCATAAAAAATTTTTCTAAGTTCGTACCCTTTCTTTCCCATATTGCAACATAAAATCGGTCTCATAAGTCCAAGATGCATCCCGCTCTTTTAAAGTATCCATTAGTACACTATAAGGGTCCTTTTGCCAATCGCGACTGTAAAACGAATTGCCAGTCATACTAAAATTTAAACACCGTACAGTTGGTGTGCTAACGAAGTGACACTTTCGTTTCCTATTTTTTTCGTCAAAAACTGTCACTTTCCGTCACTTTTGCCCAAAAAACTCCCAAAAAGTGTCACTTCGTTACGTGTGAACTCGTTACCACACCAACTGTATTGAAATTACAGAATTCGAAATTTCAAAAGGATTTGATTTTTGGTACAGTCCTTACTTCCAATACGGACGTTTTTGATTCTCGAAAATCGCGTCCGTATTGGGGTGAATTATAAAAAATGTGTCTATTTTTCGACTGTTTTCGTGAAAAAGCGTCCGTATTAAGAGTCAGGACTGTAAAAAAATTTTGTTTAGTCTTTTTTTTAGATATTTGCCCAATAAAATTGGTAAAATAAATTTTGTTACAGTACATGCGCGCAAAATGCGACAGTGCGCACACAACGCGACACGTTTTGGCCTAACGAAAAGTGTGCACACAACGCGACACTTTTTTTGTGTCGCGTTGTGCGCGCATGGACTGTAAATGAAAAGGAGCGGTCTTTCAGATTTGGCCCTTTTCTATATTCACCAAAATCAAATTGTGCCGTTATCTTTACAATATTTTTAAATTTGCAAATTAGATCAGAAGAACACAAAGGATAAATCCGAGTACATGGTGTGAATTTTTTATTGCATTTTTAAACATATTTTTCTGTTATGATAAGCGCCGGTTCATTTCGAAGCAATAGGGTTTTTCCGTATTTATATCTTGTTTCGAAATAATCACTACAAGAGCTACAATTTTTAATCGTAGGTTGATCATTCAACCGGGAACACTGGGTACAGGGGGTCGCCAAATGAGTTGCTTTCTTGTTTTCAAAAACCGAGGTTTATTTGGCGACTCCTATAGAATGCAATTGGGCATATGGATATTGTTGAAAGGCATTTACGCCGGAAAATTTATTTGAAAAAAAAAGTCTGAAATGAATGAATGAAAATTTTCCGTCGTAGCATTTAGGCAGATATGTGATATATGTGGGGAATGAAAATTGAAAATAAGGTGGCTGTAAGGTACGGTGAACTTCGAACTTGTTTTTTTTTTCTTTCTTCGTCTAATTGGAACTTGAGACTTCCAACTGTGCCAAGAAACCGCTAAAGTAAGGGTTAATAAATTTACAATTTAGACAACTTTAGACGTGAATAAAGGTCACTTATTGGAAAGAAAGTGTTATTTATACAGAGGGTAGTCAAATTCTGAGAGACCCTATTCTGGGACATTTATCAAAATGTCTAATTCCGGGACGTTTTTTATTTCAAAAAATATTTAAAGTCCATTTCCGGGACAAAAAGTGAGTCAAAATCGCAAAGCGTCCCCGAATTTGACAACCTCCTGTACAGTATCCATTTCATGGTGTGCTTATTCTGACCCACAGGTCTGGTAAGGCCAAGCCTAAAAAACTGACTTGACCTTATAACCATTTTTAATAGCATGTTGGGAAAAAAAATTGTTTTTGAAAAAGACATGATTAAACCCCCAAGCACGATTATTTAGCACATCCCTGAGCACGGGGCCGGACGTTTGTCCGGCTTTTCTTCTACTCCTATCTAATCGTACGTAAAATCTCATTAGCAGATTTCTTTATAAGCAAATCGATGGTTATGAATCGATTGAGCATACTCTCGGAAGCTTCCCGACCACCCTCGGACACTTTTTGGTCGATGTGACCACAAAACCACAAATTTACAAACGGTTAACCGGGCAACGTACGCGGTTCATTTTTTGCTTGATTTTGTAACAGTTTCGAAAAAAAATGAGAGAAAGAAAATGCGCGTGAAAACTATTAATTGCAAATAACCTCTTTTTTGAGGTTTCCTAGGGTCAATCAATGACTAATTACTTTTTATTACGTATATAAAATTTTTATTTTTATTTGCTCTCCGAGTTTGTAATCGGTTATTCTATGTTGGTTTTCAATGTAACGTCATTTTACAGAGGCAAATAACTCGAAAATTGTGTTTTTTTCACCCGGGGCCGGACAAACGTCCGGGGGTCGTGCTTGGGGGTTAATAGACGGGTGATCTTTATCCAAAAAAAGGGTTTTAACTCTCACGGGGAAGGACTTTTTGATAACCCGTAGGGGAAATTGTGTGCACGTATGCACACACTTAAAAATGCACAATAATTCTGGTAAAACTGGTAAAGCCAAGTTGTTGAGCTCGACAAACTACGTCTATTAAGAAATTGATTTAGGCCACCAGGGCCCCCTAGAGAGCTGTTTGAAATATCAAACCTACGCAGAAAAAAACCGCCATTGATGGAATTTTCTCGAAAAGTTTAGGGGGGCAGCAATACCAATTATGCCTCCTTATGCCTTAAATCGACGAAAAACCAAGTCGTGTGCATTTTTGCACACACTTCCCCCTGCGAGTTAAAATATATTAAAAATATATACAAGTAAATAAGTAATTTACCTTTTTGTCTGAATATCATTCTGAATGTGATCCTTGAGAAGCTCGTTCTGCTCCTTTAACTTTGCATTCATAGTGAGTATATCTTTGTGGTTATTATCTTGATCAGCGATGAAGTCTTCGAGGTCTTTATTAAACTCGGCGACCTTGGTTTCGAGTTCCGAATTATTGTCCGCCAGTTTTGCATTTTCACTAGTCAAATCTCGAATTTGAGAAGTCTTTCGTTTTAGATTAGCTTTCAGCAAACTGNAATTAGATGGATGATTTTTTTCATTTAGGAATTTGAACGTATTTTTTAAACGTTATTTTTTTCTAGAAATCTCTCAATAATGAACTTGTTTGTACTTCATAATTGTAGTAGAACCTTAACCAATTTATAAAATCAATAAAAATGTTACTAAAATCTAGTTTTCGACTTTTCGACTTATCTTTGTAAACAACTCTATATACCCATCCTTAAAAAATCTAAAAAAACGGCATTCAAGGCATCCAAAATAAAAAAAAGTCCCAAAAAAGCGGCACTCAAGGCATCCAAAATATAAAAAAGCGGCACTCAAGGCATCCCCGGTACTCAGGGCATGCGGGACTATATATACACGCAAACGATGAAAAAACGCGAAACTCGCCCATAAACACGTACTGTACTAAGCAGTAAGAATAAGCGGACAATTACACGAGCCTTTTTCACCCACAAAAAACGAAAAAACGGACAGTTTCTGAGATAAGCTTTGTTGGCCTGGATTTGATATTTTAAGTAAAAATGTGAAGCTATTTTCCCAGAACGTTTTGCATTCCCCTTGGGAGTTAAAACCATATTAAAATCAAAACTTATGGTAATTTACAACTTATGAATTATAAGTATAATGAACTTAGAGAAAATATTTACGTTTTTTATAACAACGCATAGTTACTTATTTGTAATTGTATTTTGGCGACCTGCGCTTTTAAGTGTTGAATATTTGCAAAGATATCAATGCGGAAAATTGGCAAGGTCAACGACAGAATCAAATAACAAATAAATTTCCTTTGACAAACTATAATCTTTTTATTTGAAATAAAAGAAGTGTTCCTTCATGTTAAAAAGACGCCCAAATTTAGCACATATAAATGTCAATAGGGGACTGGAAACTGTCCTCGTTTAACCATTCTGGGGTCATTTTAGTTTGTTTGTTATATTTATTATATTTTCAAGTTTATTTTCTACCAGTTAAGAGTTAACTTGTAGGCGTAATTTGGGAATAATTACGAAATTTAAATACACCCCTGCGCTGTTATCTTGTCACCCGTTATCTTGCAAATTTTCCCGTTGGCTCCGTTATCTTGCAGTTTTTTTTTCGGCTAATTTTCCAGGAATCCCTATGTTTATGTGTTAAGCCCTGCGCTATTATCTTGCAGATATTCCTGTTCGCTTCGTTATCTTGCGGATTTTTTTTCGTTATCATGCGAAAGTTGCAAGATAAAGGCGCAGGGGGTGTAGACCATATGTTGTTAAAGTTCAAATAAGTTAATCTTGTTGCGTAACTTACAATGTCCCTGACAACCCAAATTGGGCCTGTTTTCATTATTTCAATTTAACTTGAAATCCGCCCAATTGGGCCAATCAGAGGGACCCTTGGAATTAAAATAACGAGTACACGAGGTGCGCTATGGTGTTTCATTTTTTTTAACGCTCGTGCTCTAGCGTTTCACAATTGTCAAGGGTTTCCGCCTACGCCCTATCCTCTAATGGAGAGCCAGGATAATTTATTTGGATTTTCAAGAAAATTATAAGAAATTTTTGAAAGTAATCTAAAAACTCATGAACAACTCCGATGTATCTCCGTATAAACGTTATGTGTCTTCACCTACGCGGTGAGCTCTAATGTTCACATTATTTTTGCTGGTGTTTCAATTCAACATTTTTTTATAACATCAGAGCGTACCCGTATAAGAGTTAAATTATGCTCTATCTCACAACTATTGAAATCAGATTGTGAACCAAAAAACGGTTTCAAAATTTTACATTTCAAAATTCAACATGTAAATAAAAACTTTCTAGATTCCCAAAAATCATAACTTGCTTGTTTATTTACAATTTTATCGCCAAAAATGAATTTTATTTACGAGAATCTTTTCACTGATGTTCGAGCGTCAAAATGTAGCACTTTTTCTTGCAAAAATAAAGGCGCATGTATGAGCACATTAATGCAGACAATTTATGAAGACAGCTTAATTTTCAGGTTTGAATTTTCAACTAAATTCTCGATTTTTATTTGAAATATAAATGTTATATGTTACATATAATATGTATTTTTTTTTATCTAAATTAACCCACGTTAATTAAATTCCATTTTCGTGCATTTGTAGTTGGTGCCCTAATACATATTTTTAGCGTGTGCTCATTATTCCTTTGGTTGGTATTACACAAATTTTGGAGTCAATTTTTATTCAACACAAACTACGATTATTTTCGGAAAATGAAAGACATTGACACAGCTGATGAAAAATCTCAGCTAGGCTGTTTTAAATTTTAAATAGTCCCTATTCCTATAGTACACGCTTTTTCGAAAAAAGAAACACCCCAAAAGTGACCCCTTTTGGAGGATTAACCCGGTTAGGGTCGAAAAACTAAAAACGGCCTTAATAAGCTCGAGGAGTGTATATGCATTTTTTAGAATTTTTTTGTATATCAAAATTTCATTTCGTACACTAGATGGTCATTAGATACTACGAGAAGAAAGACGAATACAATACTTCGATGTTAAAATGTGAACTCTACTACATACGAATGTTTTTTCTATTAAAAATTATATAACAATGGTCGCAAATTGTGCAATTTGAACAGCTTTTTCAGCGCATAATTCTCAAACCAAATCAAGACAATTGTTCTTTGAATGCTTACCATGCTATCAACCTACTCTATTACGTACTTCTTAGTGTTATTGGAACAATGCATCTGATTGTCGGATTTGGAACAGTTTCCAGTTAAGATTATTTTAAACAGCACATTATTATTACTTTAAACGTGTATAAATAAGTTTAAACACTTGGATTTCAAATTTGGTAAAAACTAATTTGGACTCTTGGCATCAAAGTCGTTTTCATCGTTTTTTAATTAGCTACCCTAGCTTCCCCGCCTACGTAACTCATGCGGCAGTTTCATTGGCTTGTTTCCTGCGCTCCCCGTTTCATAGCGCTAGTCACGTGTGGAATTAAGATAGGTTTTCGACGCACAAATATGATTTTTTCATGCAAAAAGTTGCATCAAATAATCCCAAAAAATGAAGATATATTACTTGTAGGTCAAATAGAAATTGATTTTACAGGTGACCATAATAACGTTTTCGTGTTATGAAAAACATGCCCTTATTTGGCGACCCGAGCCTTATTTAGGGAATCCAAGATTTTGAGATCTTTTAGTTGTAAATAATTTTTTTACATTTTGTAAAAAAATTGAGGTTGATTAAATTTAAATTTTGCGAAATTTTGTATATTGACCCCCCCCCCCCCGCACCGACTTGCCGGATAATTGCGCGGGGTGTATCAGCGGACCAAGAAAAAGTAAAAAAAAAAACACAGCAAACAATGTTCTAGAAAACAAAAACTCATATTTGAGAGGCCCTAATTTGGTGCGGCCCTGTACNTCTTTGACCTTATACTCGTCAACTAAGTTCTTTAAAAATGTAGCCTCATTGACGACTGCATGTAAATTGCCACATGCCAAATTTAACTCCTCATTTTGTTTTTGGAGTTTTTCGATTTCGTTTTTCGATTTTTTTAGCTGGGCTTCAAGATCATCACGTTGTTTCATGCGGCGATTTGCGAGATTTTTTTCCGTATCTTTTGGTAGCCTTTTTTAAGGATGTACGGAAAGTATTTTTCGTAATTGATAGGTGCGGGAAATAGGCCGTAAGACCCGGGGTTTGTGTATAAGGTCAAACCCAAAAACTGACTTGACCTGACTTGAGCTCGAGGACAAGATCTCAGATCTGATAATTTCAAAACAAGTGAAAAAACCATGACTTTATTGATTTTTTTTTTTTCAAAATGACTGACCCTAAAGATTGAACATTGGTGAGAAAATACCGTAAGATCTTTTAAAGGACCAAATCACAGTTTTATTTTTGCTACATTTTTTAAGTTGCTGATTACAAAAAAAAAACTACTTGGTCCGGTCCAAAAAGTAAATTCGGTACAACGAAAAAAAAGCTACCTAAACGGATTCGAAGATCATTCATTTGAGTATCCTTTCCAATATCGGCCATCTTGTGGTTAGAAGTCACTTCCAGTTCATACGTCAGTTGCTTTACGCGGTTTTCGAATTTTTTTGTTTCACCTGGATGAAAAACATTTTGTACCAAAAAAAAACTAAAGTGTAATAAGGGAGGTTTACAAACTCGCGGTCAAAATTTTCCAAAAAAAAACTGGAGTTTGGCTATCTAGAGAATACGAAAGAAAAAACGGCGGAAATTCATGTAAAACGCTGAGCAGAAGGTTGTCAAAATGATCTAGAAAGTCGTATAAAAATCATACAGGGGGTTGGTTATAAGTTCAAGGTCTAAAAAAACTGTTTTGACCTTAACCCGGGACCGCTTTTGGAGTGCATATATGCAATCAAGGCTATATTATCGTCTATAAAATACGATTGATACGTTATTTTTCTTTAAAGTTTTTTTAAATATAATTTATTTTTTTGTTGTTGTTCATAAAATTGACAATCAGTGTATGTGAGGTGCACCAAGGGGGCGCTACAGGGTGAAATGTGAGAGCGGTCAAAGCTTATCTGGCCAATAAAAAAACAATTATTTATTTTTGGGCGAGAAATATTTAAAGTATAATTCCGAAATAAAATAATTAGAGTAAAAAATGAATTAAGATTAATAAAAAAGGTCAATACTTATAAAAAAACTCAAGGTATCTAAAGTCCGGAAAATTTTCGTGACGCTCGCTTTTCTAGGAACATCTGATATTCTTGACTCATTTGGGAACATTGGGCAACACTAACTAGTCCAAAAACTAATTAGTCGTTTGATCAAAACATTCACCAATACTTTAAAACAAAAATAATTTAATTCGGTCAACAAATATAGAAATGACGAGCATTTGTATTTGGAGTGCATATATGCACTCGAGCCGCGGTCCCCCAATCGTACCTGAGCCGCGGTCCCGGGTTAATGCGCTTTGAAAAAAAAACGTAAAAAGACATGATTTTAAAAAAATTTACCCAAAAAGCATGTTACTCAAAAAAACTGACTTGACCTTAGTGCAAAAAACTGACGTGACCTTATAACGGCACAAATGGCTGACCTTGTAACTAACCCCCTTGTAAATTTTCCGTGAATTTTTGTGATTTTTCATGACTTTCCAGGTCCTTATGACAACCTTCTAGGTGTACAAAAATATTATTATAAAGTGTTATGGACACCCTGAATGCGGGTTTTTCATCTCAGGCGTTTTTTTGTTACCGCGAGTCGAGAAAAATGTTCGAAATTCATAAAAAACGTGCCTTAATCGTTTTTGCTTTGAGGTCGTTATCTTCCTGAACTGACATTTTCTCAACATTCAAGACACAAATTTGATCAAGCAATTCTTCCTCTCGCCGTTTATTAATTTGGCCGCTTGGTGGCTTGAGCCCAGGCGGCGGTGTTAGAACGGGCCGCGGGCTGACTTGTACGGGACTTGATTGTTTGGCGAATCCGGGCGGATGCGAAAAGCTTTTTGAATTGTTGTTTTTTCGATAGTCGCCGTATTCATGAGTCACCTTTGTGAGTGCCTCTTTGTGGATTAGAATATCGTTTTTTAGTTTTGAATTCTCATCCTGCAATTGGCTAATATAGGGTATAAAAAGGCAACGATTCAGTTTGTACAAAGTACAAATGGTAGAATATCTAAGAGTTGTTCACCCTTAAATTATTTCCTGAACTCATATTATACACCGCCTGCGCGGTTATCGGGGAAGCTGGCCCGCTCGTGCGCAGTTATCCAGCAGGATAACTGTATGTAATTTGAGAAATTCAAGTCTCAAAAGAGCCCTGCCGCTTTGGATTTGACCTTAGTCTCCAAAAAACCCCACTTGACCTTATAATGGTCATAACTTGAGAGCTCATAACCAGACCCCTGTACATATTCGTCAAGCACATACAGTAAGGGTTAATAATACAAGATATAGATTCTATATTACGCCCCTTGCGCCGTTATCTGGCCGACATTTTTCGCAAAAAAACATTTTGTTACGTAATAATGGTCAGATAACGGCGTAGTGCTTAAAATATAAACATTTCCTGAAAAGTTATTTTTCGAAATTCCGGCCGAATATAGGAACGAGCGGGAATTCGGGCTAAATAACGGCTGGCCAGATAACGGCGCAGGCGGAAGATAGAAATAATTTTTAAAATGTCACGAATTGGATCGTTTTTTTTCGTACCCTTTGACTGATACTTGAAATATTGCGGTTGGCTTCGGACTCCAATCGTTTTTTGTCCTGTACAACAACATTGTATCTTTTAAGACACTCACTTCTCGTTTTTTCCAGTTCTTGCTTTAAACTTTCAATTTCGTCGCTTTTCTCTCGGACTTCTTTATCTAGAAAAGTGATTCGTTGCCGCTCACCTTTCGAAAGCTTTATTCGGTGGTTTTTAACACGTAATTTTTGCAATTTTTTGCCTGGTGTATTTTAGGGGTATTTAGTAAATACTATTTACCAACAAAAAACTGACTCCTAGGGCCCCTTGTTTCGTTGCGTATCTTGCCAACCTTTCGAAAATATCTATCTGTATAGCATTGCGCTCTTATGCTGCACAGCAGGTGCAGTTGTTTTTCATGCGAAGGTTGCAATATAACGGCGCAGGGGGTGTATTAAACAGCACGCCAAAAAAANTTTTTTTGGCGTGCTGTTTAATACACCCCCTGCGCCGTTATATTGCAACCTTCGCATGAAAAACAACTGCACCTACTGTGCAGCATAAGAGCGCAATACTATACAGATGGATATTTTCGAAATGTCGGCAAGATACGCAACGTAACAAATGGCAAAACTGCAAGATAACTGGTGACCACATAATAAAATACAAGGGCTTATGCAAAAGAGTTACAGCACTCAGATACGAGGAATTCAAAGTTGTCAATCAAATGGCTTCAGGAGAACGATAGTCAATGACCAAATCATCAAAGTGCATATACTTGAGGAAGAAAAATTTGATAATTTTCAAATGTTCCACTACGACATTATGGTGTTTAAAAAACCCCAACCTTTTCGGAACTACTGGTGCCCACTTGTTTTTTATATTTTTCAATCAGTTCATCCTTTTTTCGCAATTCCTCCTTACGTCGTTTCTCCGCCTCCTTATTTCGACTTTGGTCATTTTTTAATAAAGTGGAATTAAACTTAGCACACAGTCAGGGGCCTCTCGATGTGCATGTCTCTTTCGATGTGCGTTTTTTCCCACAGATTGTCCGTGAGTAGAACGAGCAATGTCTCTCTCGATGTGTACATTTTTCGAAATTCGAAAATGCACATCCAGAGACCCCTGACTGTATCAACCCACTGAAAAGACTTTTCAAATGGGACAATATCAGTTGGAACCGGTTATTAACGCCGGCAGACCAATGTTAGGTTTTATTTTTAATTAAAAACGTCTCTTGGAGGCAAACCACTTCTTAAGTGCCGCCCCTGGAAAATGCTGGACTATAATTGGCTCTGACTGAATTCTCAGAATTATCTGAAAAAACCAATACGTCACAAATAGCATAATGTTGGACTTTTTCGTAAAGTTTTTCGGAATTGGCCTACCCCCCTACACCTTAAATTGCCGAAAAGACCCGGCTTCCCCCTTGTGAGTTAAGTTTTGGTTCACTTTATTGAAAAATAACCTTCGAGTTTTCTCCAAGTCTTCCTTTAAATTGCCGATTTTATCAGCCGATATTTTCTTATGTTTCTTACTTTTTTCCTCCAGGTGTGTGCATTTATGCACCCATTTTTCTATTTCGTTTCTTCTGTCCAATAACTCGTCGGTATGTTTTGCCTCCATTTCGGACGCCAACATATTCATCACAAAGGAGGCCCCATTCTTCTGACTCATCAACTCCACGACCTTTGCCGAAGACTATAAAAAAATGTGTAGGTTTTTTATATGCTTAGATATCTACCGTCTACGGGTTTTTCCTATGGTGCCTGACATTGTATCGACTGCATGTCATACTAGAAATGATAGATATTCGCTCTAAATTGCAAAAGACGCCCCTTGTGGCATAATTATTAAAATTTTTAATAACATAAAATTATTTTAATATGATATTAAATTTTTTAATAAAATATTAAGTGTAAAGCCGACGATTGACAATTTCTACAATAATTTAACAATTTTCAACATGTTCCATTCGTGCCTCGAGAAACCGATAAATTTGGATTTTAACCGGTAATAAAAGCCGACATGTGCATGTCAGCTGGCGGGATTATAGCTTACATAATGCCACAAGGGGCGTCTGCAATTAAGAGCCAATTTTTATCGTTTCTGGTATGACCTACAGTCAAATTGACTGAGTCAATGTACACTGTCAAGTTGACAGTGTAAACCCCCAAAAACCCGTCATAGCTATAGCCGTCGACTTCTGACGTATATTTCGAGATTTAAATTTCCCGGAACCCATCCTACCTATAGGGCCTATAGTATAGGCTATAGCTTTTTTAAGTTTCAAAATGACTCAGTGAATATTATAAATTATACTATAGTTTTTTTATGCGATTCATAACGAGCTATTTTCAAAGTATAGCAATAATTGTGACCTTGTATGAGTCATTAGCAAATCATTAAAAATTATTACCCTAAATAAGTCATTTTGAAAGCATAAAAAATAGTGACCCTAAAACTTGACTCATCTTTCGCGGTTTTAGGGTCAGTATTTTTTATGCTTTCAAAATGACTCAATTAGGGTAATCATTTTTGATGAATCTTAGATGACTCATTATTGTAATTTATAAACTTTTCAAACCCACCGAAAAATTTCATAAAAAACGTATACACAGGATACCCAGTTAACGGGCTATTTTCAGTTAACCGGCATTTTTTTTGGCAGTTTTCCGTTAACCGGCAGTTATTTTTTAATTTTGCTCCAATCTTTTTATACATTTTAACTAAGAATTCTTGTTCTTGATTTTTTTGTTTTTAAATGTTTATTTACAGGACGTGCGCCGTCAACAGGCACTTATTATAATCTTATATTACAATCTAGAACGACAATAAACTATAAAAATCTTTGTTTTCAGTTAACCGGCAGCCCAATTTTCAGTTAACCGGTAGGTTGCGATTTTTCCGTGATATCGCCTACGCAAGTACCAGTTAATCGGCTAATTTGCACTAAGCCGGCAAGTTTTCAAAAAATTTTACCTGCCGGTTAACTGGGTATCCTGTGTACTTTGGAAATATACCATAAACATGGAGTTGATATACGTTTAACGCTTGCGCACTCAGTTTCAAAAGTTGGAAAATAACGATAACAAATAACAATTATACCGACAACAAAATTTTGAGTATGATCCATACCGTAAGGACTTCGTGTTCCGCCATTAACTGATATTTCAGGCGCTCTTCGGCCTTGTATTCGGTGACGAAATTTTGCGAAAGTTCGTCTTCATGGGAGGTCATGATGTGGAATAATTTGATACACCCACATGGAATTTATTCCGCATACTAAATTTATGTCACAAACAAGCTTCAAATAAACCAGCTTTTTATTCCCGGTGTTTCCCGATTCCGCACCGGCAATTTGTTTGTCAAAATCCTTAATTGTAGGATGCAAAAAAAAAATTACATTACCTTGAATAGTTAGGGAGAAATGTCGTTTTCAAAAAAGGGGTACAGGGGGGTTGGTTATAAGGTCAAGGTCTAAAAAACTGACTTGACCTTAATGACTTTTAAAAAACTGACTTGACCTTATAACCAACCAAAAAATTTTTTTCCACAATGAGACCTTAGAAATAAAGTGTAGAAAGACATGATGTCTATAGGAAAAAAAATGTGCCAGGGGGGTCTTCATTCAAAAAACGTAAAAATACATGATTTTAAAGATTTTGACTTGACCTTAGTGCCTGAAAAAACTGACTTGACCTTATAACGGCACAAATGGCTGACCTTATAACCAACCCCCCTGTATGCTGTAAGGTCTTGTGTACGCCGAGAATCAAGCATAGCAATGCTAAAAAAGCGACGTGAATTATTTCCGCATGCTGAATTTATTCCACATGAAATTATTCCACAGCATGACGACCCCATCTTGACATGCTAACATATCTGCCAGCTCGGTATGCCGCCAAACGTGCTTCCGTAATACATCCTGAATCGTAAAACCATCCAAATTTTTAAGTTTCCAAATTTTTTTATTCTTTTTGAGGACTTCGAGCCCGGTTAACCACCGAAAGAGTTTGGCACCGATTTCAACATTATCTTCAAAGATTATATTGGCCACACAGTGGTGCAGCAGTGTATCACCGTTTTCATCTTGAAATTCATAAACAACATCTTTTTCGAACTTTTCCGAGTCTTCGTCGTCGATTGGCCATTCATTTAAATTCCCAGAATAGATTTCCATTCGAGAACAAAATGTTCGTGTTTTATAACAACTAAATCCAAATAATTAAAAAAAAAATGAAATTTTCATGAGTTGACAACCAACTATCTATTCACCGAAAAATTTACTCTCCGAAAAGCTAATATTATACAGACCAAGCTCGATTACCGAGCCTCGGTAGGATTTTTTAGATATTTTCTCAAAAAAACTTATAACAGTGCCGCTACATCAAAGTCAGTCCTGCACATCAAGAAGGTCGGGACTGTATGCGAAAAAAATTTATGCGAGAAACTTTTTCTTGTATTCCTTCATAAAATGTACTTTTCCGATTTTGGATATCGTTTGCGGTACCCTGCCGTTATAAACGTATATGTCGAGTTCTGAATTTAAACCCAAAAAAAGTGAAAAAGACATGATTTATCTTGAAAAATGAAAGAAGTTTTTTGGGCTGAAGTTTTTGGGCAGCCTAGTCGACATCCAATATAACATGATTTTTAGAGATAAAAGACAGAAAATTAACAAAATTTATGTGAATTACATATTTTTCTTACCGCTTTAAATAATCGTTCCGTTTCTTATCGAAGCCAGTCTTTGCATTTTGTTGA
>SCLG01000625.1:18179-28365 GCA_004367875.1 Oikopleura albicans
TTCTTGGTACCAGCTAATTTGGGAGAGAAATAAAAACGATAAAAACTTACATGTGAACCAAAAAATAAAATTTGTAGTTCCAAATGTTCCTGTGCGAATATTAGAAGCTAACCAAATTAGCAAAAAAAAAAAGATAATTTATGAAACAGTAACCGCAATCCTATGTTACTTTATAACGGATAGGTTGACACTATGTGAATGACATATTTCCTATTTCATCATATGTCAGATATATAGACTATATCATATAGTTATCGGAAAATCAATAATTTCAATATTACAAAGTATCAAAAAAATCTTCCAAAGAGGCGGTTAACCATTTATGAACTATCGATCGCCAATGATGGAAATTTATCGAGTCATTAATAATAGTAGCTAATGATAGTACTCAGTACAGCACAGATGAAGTTAGGTATAAGTTATACCGTATAACTTATACACAGGGTGCGCCGTTATGTTTCACAAAAACATTCGAAAAATAGTGAAACATAATGGCCCGATCGGGAAAAAGTGAAACATAACGGCGTAGGGCTTAACATATAAAGATATGTATCAGGGGAAAATATTTTCTCAAAAAAGTGAAACATAACAGCACGCTCGGGAAAAAGTGAAACATAACGGCGCGAAACATAACGGCGGACCCTGTGTACCCAATTTCATGTCTACCGAATAAGCCTTATTAAAAAAAATCATGACCTTTTACCGTATAAATGTTCGACATTATAGCCAATTGCTTTGTAATCAAATATTTATTTTGTTAACCAGGTACTTTATCTAGGTAGGGCGTAGGTTAGACACATAAAATGTTAAAATAGAGTACTCTTTAGTCCGAATTGGGTTTTCAAATTGCGCAATTTGAAAAATATTACGTAATAGTTGTATTTGATTGTTACTTTAAACAGCAATGATGTTATATAGGAAATTGCTCTAAATTTATTTGAAAATATCTCTAAATTTATTTGCATAAACATACACGCAGCCGTCGTCTTATATTCCGAGTATGTAATCACCAAAAATCAATAATTTCAGAATAATGAAAAAAATCATCCCAAACCACCCAATTAACCATTTATACAATGTACATCCCATTGGCAGCAAAAATTTAACCAATGCGGTTTTGAGACTTAATTCTAAATGTTGTATGTTTGGTGATAAAATGAGAATTAGCGGTTAATTAAAAAAAAAATTCTAACATCGGGGTTGACCTTGCTTGAACAAAAAAATCACTTTGTCTCTTTAAATACGGTTCAAGTTCTACCACAAAGTATTTTGGATTAGTAATTTTAATTTATATACCGATAAAATTCACTTGTTCTTTTAGCACAAATATTATTTTAGATAAAGCGAAAACGACAAAAATATTGAAATCAAATTAACCGTCATATACCGGAAAATAATATGGCGAGGTTATGTAAATTTTGACACCATTTGACACACTTTGATTCATATCAAATAAAGTTAACATTTACCAAAAACTAATTTAACTCACAGGGGGAAGTGCGTGTAAATAGACACGAAACTGTTTTTTTTCGTCGATTTAAGGCATATGGAGGGCCCGTAGGGCAAAACGGGTATTGGTGACCCCCCCTCAACTTTTCGAGAAATTTCTATTGACGGTGTTTTTTGCGTAGGTTGGAGATTTCAAATAGCTCTCTAAGGGGCCCTGGTGGCCCAAATCAATTTATGAATAATCAGATCGACCTAGTTTGACGAGCTCTACAACTTGGCTTTACCAGTTTTTTTGAATTATTGCGAATTATTGTGATTTTTTTAACTGCGTGTTTATTTACACGCATTTTCCCCCTACGGGTTCCCAAAAACTCCTTCCCCCTGAGAGTCAAAGACTACGCAAATCATCAAACTCGAAATTTTTATAAAACTATTTTTCACAAAGACTGGGATAATTTTCAAGTTGAATGCTACCTAAAATGACAAATTTCCTTATCTTTTAAAATTCCTACTCACTACGCCATTATCTTTCAATTATCCATTATCTTTTACTTCTGACTGGCTTTGAAAGATAGCGGCAAACCTGGTGTAATCTTTAACTTCCTTGTTTTTCCAGCGGGCCTGTTTCAAAAAACTTTCTCTCCCCAATTTTCAATTATGCCGCCTCAAGCCTTTGAACGGGCTAAACTAAAACATTAAACTNAAAAAAAAAGATAATTTATGAAACAGTAACCGCAATCCTATGTTACTTTATAACGGATAGGTTGACACTATGTGAATGACATATTTCCTATTTCATCATATGTCAGATATATAGACTATATCATATAGTTATCGGAAAATCAATAATTTCAATATTACAAAGTATCAAAAAAATCTTCCAAAGAGGCGGTTAACCATTTATGAACTATCGATCGCCAATGATGGAAATTTATCGAGTCATTAATAATAGTAGCTAATGATAGTACTCAGTACAGCACAGATGAAGTTAGGTATAAGTTATACCGTATAACTTATACCCAACTTCATGTCTACCGAATAAGCCTTATTCAAAAAAATTCATGACCTTATACCGTATAAATTTTCGACGTTATAGCCAATTGCTTTGTAATCAAATATTTATTTTGTTAAGGTACTTTATCTAGGTAGGGCGTAGGTTAGAGGTACTTTATCTAGGTAGGGCGTAGGTTAGATACATAAAAAGTTAAAATAGGGTTACTTTAGTCAGAATTGGGCTTTCAAATTGGGCTTTCAAATTGCGCAATTGAGAAAATATTACGTAATAGTTGTAAAATCGATTAAGGCTGAATTTGGGACGCAATTAGCGAAATAAAAAAGGGGCGGCCATGGAAGAGGTCATCTCATTTTACATTGACGTGATTGGTTAGAGGTGAACCAAATTAAATGTTCGCGTGTTGAAAAATACGTCTACCTCTTCCAAGACCGCCTCTTTTTTTTATTTCGCCAATTGCGTCCCAAATTCAGCCTTAATCGATGTTATTTCATTGTTACTTTAAACAGCAATGAAGTTATAGAGGAAATTGCTCTAAATTTATTTAAAAATATCTCCACATTTATTTGCATAAACATACAAACAGCCGTCGTCTTATATTCCGAGTATGTAATCACCAAAAATCAATAATTTCAGAATAAAGAAAAAAATCATCCCAAACCACCCAATTAACCATTTATACAATGTACATCCCATTGGCAGCAAAAATTTAACCAATGCGGTTTTGAGACTTAATTCTAAATGTTGTATGTTTGGTGATAAAATGAGAATTAGCGGTTAATTAAAAAAAAAATTCTAACATCGGGGTTGACCTTGCTTGAACAAAAAAATCACTTTGTCTCTTTAAATACGGTTCAAGTTCTACCACAAAGTATTTTGGATTAGTAATTTTAATTTATATACCGATAAAATTCACTTGTTCATTTAACACAAATATTATTCTAGATAAAGCGAAAACGACAAAAATATTGAAATCAAATTAACCGTCATATACCGGAAAATAATATGGCGAGATTATGTAAATTTTGACACTATTTGACACATTTTGATTCGTATCAAATAAAGTTAACATTTACCAAAAACTAATTTGAAGACCGCGCAAATCATCAAACTCGAAATTTTTATAAAACTATTTTTCACAAAGAGTGGGGGTCAGGGTTGCAAAAAAAACGAGTTTGTAGCGTTTGTCGTTAGTCGTCGTTAGCCGACGATTTTTTAAAAGCGTTTGTCGTTTGTCGCCGTTAGTCGACACACTCAAGTTTTGCGTGTGTCGGGCGTTGGTCGTTTGTCGGGTCGCCCTGCTGGGGGTAATTTTCAAGTTGAATGCTACCTAAAATGACAAATTTCCTTTTCTTTTAAAATTCCTACTCACTACGCCATTATCTTTCAATTATCCATTATCTTTTACTTCTGACTGGCTTTGAAAGATAGCGGCAAACCTGGTGTAATCTTTAACTTCCTTGTTTTTCCAGCGGGCCTGTTTCAAAAAACTTTCTCTCCCCAATTTTCAATTATGCCGCCTCAAGCCTTTGAACGGGCTAAACTAAAACATTAAACTAATATTTTTTAGAATAATTAGTTTTTTCAAGGTTGTAACAAAATTAAAATGAAAGCAATTATGTTAATTGGAACTTGTTCATTGCCGTTATTTTTTCCAAGATTATCCAGGTATCATTTTCCCACAAATCTATATTCCGTCTGAATTTGAGCTAATTTATTTAAAAACCCAAATAATAAATAGCCAACTCGCGTGAAATTTATCTCTTAGGGTTCCACTACAGTTTTAGGGTCATCGCAGGTCGAAATTTAACATACATATACACTACCTGACAGGTTATCTTACAACCAGTTATCTTTCGAATATTAGGTTATCTTACCAGTTTTTGGACCAAGAGTATCGTGATTTATATTTTTTACCAAACGCCCTAACCAGTTACCTTGCAAAATTGGGTTCTCTAACCGTTTTTTTAGTCTAAATAAAAATACCAGAACCCGTCAGGTGGTGTTGGTGTAATCCCGAAAAACGGGCCTAAAATCTGATAAATAACGGAACGAATGAAAAAATGACCACATAACAGTGCAGGGGGTTATTTCAATACGATAGTTCTGAGTTCGATTCCAGTCTCATTCTTACTTATTTCGGCGAAAAAAACTTCAACGCACGTTTTATTTTTATTTTCATGACAGAACCGAAGAAGACCAAAAATCACACGTATGGTTTTAGTGAAAACCGTGTCGGAGGAAACAAAAATACTAAAAGACTGAATGATTTACAGGTCTTCAATCCTATTAAAAATTTGATTTAAATTCACGTTGACGTTTTACCAAATGTAGTATTCGTGTGCGACAAATCCATCAATCACGCACTAATTATCACTATAAAATTGAGTAAAAGGTAATAGAGCGGTACTTCAATAATTTTTCATATATTTGAATTATCGAGCGAAGTTACAGTAGAGCGTTTAGGGTGTCCTAGGTAAAAAGTGAATTTTAAAAATTGTATTTTTGGGTCCATTTTATAATTTTAATTAGAGTGCTATCGCCTCTCCGGGCCTAAATAAGATTTTTTGTTAACATGTGGGATAATTGTTAAGATATGGGTTCATTGTCAAGATGTGGGTTCATTGTCAAGATATGGCTTCATTGTTAAAATATGGGATCATTGTCAAATTATGGGATCATTGTTAAGTTATGGGATCATTGTTAATGTATGGGTTAACTGTAACGATATAGGATCATTGTTAAGATATGGGATTGGCAAGAGATTAGAATTGTTTAGATATGAACGACAGGACTGTAATTAAACTTTTTACATAGATTGATCATGAAAGTGTTTTGTTTCAGTTTGAATACCCTAGGTTAACTGCTGTACACTTCAGCAGGTTTAGGTTTTTATTCTTATTTTAATGAAGTTTATTTTAGGTTGGCCGAATTTAAATTGATTTGGTCAAATCGTCACGTCTTAAATAAAATAACATTACGATTCATCACATCCTTTAACTATAACTTGTCTCCTTTATATGCGTTTTTTTATTCTAATATTTTGCCGCATTTCAATTCTCACAAAACACTGTTTGAAACATTCACTGCCTAAAGATCTCAACAAAAACTTTTTGGACCGAAATGTACCGCAATTTCCAATTATCTCTTCAAAAGCTCTCGAATTATCTTAACACTTTATGAGCCAACCAGTTGTTAAGATACTTGTTTAGTGGGGGTATTTCTGCAGGTGCCAGAGCTTTTCGTCATTGTTACTTTTGGTTCAAAAGGTATTTTTGGTATTTTTTGTCCAAAAGTTTTTTGCCCAACAATTTTTTCGGCCAAACATTTTTCGTCCAAAAATTTTTTCGTCCAAAATAAGTTTTCTAAAAAAGGACTTTTCCAACCGGTTTTTTGTGAAAAAAAAAGTTTGGACGAAAAACGTTTTAGGCAAAAAATGTTTTGAACAAAAAATGTTTTGGTCGAAAAATGTTTTGGACGAAAAGTAACATTGACGAAAAGTTGAACGAAAAGTAATACGACATCTTTTCTGCATCCAAGTGCCCGCTGAAGGCCGGACATTTAGCGCGTCTTCTCTATAAAACTAACAAAAACGAAACTGGCAGTAAACTACCACATGCCACAAAACCACATTTTCATACCTTACCAAATTGTTTTTTTTTTGTGTCTCTTCGAAGTGAGGACCTCCGTTTAATCTCTTTTTTTTATACAGCAAGAGAAAAAAAAAGAAAAATAGAAATTAAGATGTTAATTATTAAAGACCATTCTTCCTAGGCTTTAGACGTGTACTCCGTTGTACACGAGGCAAAAATATGTTTTTTCTTTCATTAAATAATTGTCATTGATGAACAAGAGGCGGCTCTTCATCACTGCAGAAGAAGAAAAAAAAATAGATCAAGCCACCCAAAAATTATTATCAAACCAACAGACTAGATTTTATACGAATAAATTCCATTAATATTTACTCTATTATAAAAAGGGTTTGTTTTTAAATCAATGAATCGTGATTAACAAAAGTACAGAAATTATGTAGAATACACCAGGTACGCCGTTATCTTTCAACTTTTTCCCCGGTCCTTTGGTAATCTTTCCGTTTTTATCGGTAAAGTTTTCCGATTTATTCGCCCGATCTCAGTTTAACTCACACGGGGAAGTGCGTGTAAATAGACACGCAACTGGTTTTTTCGTCGATTTAACGCATATGGAGGCCCCGTAGGTCAAAACGGGTATTGGTGACCCCCCTCAACTTTTCAAGAAAATTCGATTGGCGGTGTTTTTTTGTGTAGGTTGGATATTTCAAACAGCTCTCTAGGGGGCCTTGGTGGCCCAAATCAATTTCTGAATAGTCAGATCGACGTAGTTTGACGAGCTCTACAACTTGGCTTTACCAGTTTTTTTGAATTATTGCGAATTATTGTGAATTTTTTAAGTGCGTGTTTATTTACACGCATTTCCCCCTACGGGTTCCCAAAAACGCCTTCCCCCTGAGAGTTAACACCAGCCGGTGTCACCGTTTTAAAATATTTTAAAAGATATTACCAACCTGGTTAACCAGCGCAATTTTAATTTACGATATCTCTCAAAATTCTCTTTTTTTTTGCCGACAGTCTTTTTTTAAATAGTCACGTACCAAAAAGATACCCAGCAGGGCTCAGTTGGTGATTTTTTGTCGCCCAAATATTTTGCATTGAATTGCAGTTCTAACGAAATACGAAAAAAAATGTTAATAAAATTGATTAACCTGTAAAGCTGTCGTCATAGTCAAGGCCAAAAAAAGTCAATGATCCAAAACGCTTTTCGCTAGTTTCCGGATAGAAACCAATTCATCAAAACCACACTATAATGCTGCGGGTTCTATTACGATCTACATTTAATGTTATATTTTACATCTTTCACTTTTTACGATCTATTATAAATATTTATCATATACCGCATATATCGGTTATACGGCTGTACACTGCAGAAAATGATTACTCGATGCAAATAAAAGAAAACATGTTTTACAACACGCACACGGTACCACAAAACAAAACCGCACATTGCCGACTATTGGCTGCCAATTGATATTACTTTGTATATATTTAATTTTATCATTTTAGTCACACGTAAATTTAACGTAAGTTTTAATTTTTAGATATCTTTTTTTCAAAATATTATAAGAAAGTACACAAAAAATCGAGAATTTTCTANTTACATCTTTCACTTTTTACGATCTATTATAAATATTTATCATATACCGCATATATCGGTTATACGGCTGTACACTGCAGAAAATGATTACTCGATGCAAATAAAAGAAAACATGTTTTACAACACGCACACGGTACCACAAAACAAAACCGCACATTGCCGACTATTGGCTGCCAATTGATATTACTTTGTATATATTTAATTTTATCATTTTAGTCACACGTAAATTTAACGTAAGTTTTATCGTTTAGATATCTTTTTTTAATTATAAGAAAGTACACAAAAAATCGAGAATTTTCTATAAAAAAATTCGAAATTCATTTTTTTTAATAAATATTGTTCGAAAAAAGATTTTTTCGAAAAATAGGCATTTTTGAAAAACAGAACAAATTTCTTTTTTTTTTGGAAAAACAAAATATATTTTTTTTTTGGAAAAACAAAATATATTTTTTTTTTGGAAAAACAAAATATATTTTTTTTTGGAAAAAACAAAATATATTTTTTTTTGGAAAAACAAAATATATTTTTTTGGAAAAAAAAAACAAAATATATTTTTTTATAAGAAAGTACACAAAAAATCGAGAATTTTCTGAAAAAAAGTTGAAATTCATTTTTTTTAAATAAATATTCTTCGAAAAAAAGATTTTTCGAAAAATGGGCATTTTTGAAAAACAGAACACATTTCTTTTTTTGGAAAAATAAAACATACTTTTGGGGAAAAACAAAATATATTTTTTTTGAAAAAAAAACAAATATATTTTTTTTTTTGAAAACAAAACATATTTTTTTTTTTGAAAACAAAACATATTTTTTTTTGGAATAAAAAAAAACAAAACATATTTTTTTTTTGAAAACAAAACATATTTTTTTTTTGGAAAAAAACAAAATATATTTTTTTTGAAAACAAAACATATTTCTGGTTATGAGACTCGATTTCTGGTTATGAGACTCTTGTTGAAAACAAAAACAGATTTTTGAAAAAGAACAAATATTTTTTTCTTGGAAATACTGAACGCAAGATATTTGATCAAAAATTGTACAGCTAAGCAACTACACCGGATCAGGGGCTATGTCGTGCTTTAGAATAATTATGTTAAACTATAGCGTTTGCCAAAACCCGCTCGAAATTGAGGAAGTGTATTTTTTGTTCTGTTTTTGATGCCCAGCAACAATTTTTTTTTGATTGATCAGATTTTAATCCATTGTTGAATCTTANCAAAAATGCTAAACCGGAAGTGCCAAGTTCAGGCTCGAATTCAAGGTCACTGTCAAAAGTTATGGTGCGTGAAAAGATGGGAAATGATTCCCAAAAGTGGGGAAAATGTGTACATGGCATTTTCAAATTGATGGAATGTATGACTTGTCCACAATAACGTTTTCTTTTTCATGCATGTTTGTAAACAAATCGAGCAGACCACCCTTAAGTAGAATACACCAGGTACGCCGTTATCTTTCAACTTTTTTTTTCCCCGTTCCTTTGGTAATCTTTCCGTTTTTATCGTTAACTCTCAGGGGGAAGGAGTTTTTGGGAACCCGTTGTGGGAAAATGGGTGTAAATAAACACGCACTTAAAAAATTCACAATAATTCGCAATAGTTCAAAAAACTGGTAAAGCCAAGTTGTAGAGCTCGTCAAAGTTTGACGGTCAAACTACGTCGATCTGACTATTCAGAAATTGATTTGTGCCACCAGGGCCCCCTAGAGAGCTGTTTGAGATCTCCAACCTACGCAAAAACACCGTCAATCGAATTTTCTCGAAAAGTTTAGGGTCACCATTACCCGTTTTGCCCTATGGGGCCTCCATATGCCTTAAATCGACGAAAAAAAAACAGTTGCGTTTCTATTTACACGCACTTCCCCCTGTGAGTTAAAGTTTTCCGATTTATTTGCCCGATCTCAGTTTAACACCAGCCGGTGTCATCGTTTTAAAATATTCTAAAAGATATGACCAACCTGGTTAACCAGCGCAATTTTAATTTACGATATCTCTCAAAATTCTCTTTTTTTTGCCGACAGTCTTTTTTTAAATAGTCACGTACCAAAAAGATACCCAGCTGGGCTCAGTTGGTGATTTTTTGTCGCCCAAATATTTTGCATTGAATTGCAGTTCTAACGAAATACGAAAAAAAATGTTAATAAAATTGATTAACCTGTAAAGCTGTCGTCATAGTCAAGGCCAAAAAAAGTCAATGATCCAAAACGCTTTTCGCTAGTTTCCGGATAGAAACCAATTCATCAAAACCACACTATAATGCTGCGGGTTCTATTACGATCTACATTTAATGTTATATTTTACATCTTTCACTTTTTACGATCTATTATAAATATTTATCATATACCGCATATATCGGTTATACGGCTGTACACTGCAGAAAATGATTACTCGATGCAAATAAAAGAAAACATGTTTTACAACACGCACACGGTACCACAAAACAAAACCGCACATTGCCGACTATTGGCTGCCAATTGATATTACTTTGTATATATTTAATTTTATCATTTTAGTCACACGTAAATTTAACGTAAGTTTTA